>JAJOOR010050391.1:0-16193 GCA_036250505.1 Solanum acaule | reverse complement strand
ATCTAAGGACAATCCATGCAGAAGATCATAACCCTTTTGTATAAAAATGAAAGGGGAGATTCGATGTATGCAGAACTAAAGAGATGAACAACATTACTAACATTGTAGTAGAAACCACAACTAATAGACACAAGTGATGTTATCAAAAGACTCCTTAATGATCCAAAGGGTGATACAGTGGACTCAAAAACTACCATGGTAGATTTTAAGAAATGTAGAGAAGATGCAAACTATCTTGCTAAGAGATCATATTTTTAGAGAAGATAATAAAATTGTTTATTATCTAGAAAAAATTAGCACTCAATAGTGGGAATGGTGAATTCCAAAGCATATGAGAAATATATAGTTAAGGGAAGAGGATGATCCACACAGTAATCATTGGATCTATAATTGCATAATGGAGGTTATAAAGGAGATGACCGAAGCTTATGAAATGAATCTCCTTCATCAAATGTTGAATTAGGTGTTCTTTGTTTATTCTTACAAATTTATAAAATAAAACATTTTCTTATGTAGATATATCTAGACCTTTCTACTACTAATAAAATGGTCATGCAAAAGTCAGAATCCATGAAGAGGGAGAAATGCAAATCAGAAATGAAGATTTATACTTACTGTTCATAGATGAGCAACAAATGAGTACAAGGAAGAGCTTAATAACAGTAATTTGCCACAACATACCGAGACGAAAGCTCTTGTTCTACCAAAGGACAAACATTCACAGGTGTGGTAGGTTTTTTGGAGAGAGGATGAAGAAGAAGAGGGAGATAATAGGAAACCCTAGTACAAAGGAAAATGTCTAAGGAAGATTGTTTTTTGCTTTTTGTTTTATATAGGGATGGGTTGTTTCATTTTAGGTGGCTCAATCTCTTTTGTGTGGTAAGTAGATTTGGGCAGTAAGCCCAAATGAGTTTCTTTTTTGTTTAAGCTTCTTTCTCACATAAATAAAAGGCCTAATTTTTTCTTAAAAAAAGGGCCATGCAGTCATGAAACTTTATCAAATGACAATAGCGTGAATTTCATTCCCAACATTACCCCCAATTTCTTTGGCAAATAAATTTTTTAATTTACTTTCTAAAGTTGTTCAAACCCAACTTAAGGCTCATAAAAACCTAGTTACCAAATATATCAACAACATATAATCAGTATTAGGGCTTTAATACAAATATGTAATTATTATAAAATAAATACTATAATATAAATATAATTAAATAGTGAAAGAATAATCTACACAAGAAGAGAGGGAAGGGAGAGCTATTTTTATTTCACCTTTTATTCATATCTTTTTCCTCACATTAAGGGGTAATGCATAAAAGAAAAAAAACATTGGCCTAAAGAATATGTGGGACCCATATTCTTGGGCACAAAGGAAAAACATGTGCACATCATATTTTACAACACTCCCCCTTGATTTCCATGTAAAATAAAAATTATAGTGAAAGAAAAAGTGTAGTAACATGCATTGTTTGCCGCCACATTAAAAATGGTTTGAAAGAAGGTAGGTGTGAGCTGATTGTGAGAAACTACTTGCACAACTACTTGTAAGCAGCTTATAAGAACATTATGGTTTAAGTTGCTTATAGGAACCTTCTTGCGGAGCTGATTGTAATTTGCTTCTAGAAACTTGCATGCAGAGTTGTTTATAAGTTGCCTTCTTGATTTCAAACTTATCGAGAGAACTATGTAATCGACATCTACAATATGATGTATTTATTACTTATTGGAGTTCATCAATAAATAATGTGTCTCATTAAAATCTTATTAGGAAAAATCCCCTGGGAAAAAGAATACACATATCTAGTAATATTCATTGACAGTTGCCTCATTAAAAATTGTAACAGAAAACTGAGTGGGGCAAAATATTGATTAAGAGAAAAAGTGTGCAGTGCGTATTTATTCCCACTGATTAAAACATCACATAATTTTTGTAATGGATATGCCACAATCTTATACATAGCCTTCCAAATGTTGATACTAATTATGTCTTTGTGACAAAATCACATTCATTAAGATGTTGCATCATGGAGTACTCTATCATGATATGCTATTTTCTTGTCTATTTGATATGTTGAGTTCAACCAATGATAATCAATTAGTTTGTGACCTCATGGGTATAGAAAAATTTCTCATTCAACTTGTTTGGAGCAATAGGAAAGTAACAGATATTTTATTTGACTATATTGTACAGTAATATAATATGAAATTATTTCCACATACAAACAAATAGCTTTCTTGAGATCATACTTCATATATATCAAATGGTTTCCTGCAGTTTCATAACAAATAAACCTTTACAAAATTGGTTAGATAAACAAATTTATAAATCAATACTTCATTCCCTTTGAAAATCTCTATCAATAGGAGTACTGTTATATTTGCAAGCACACCAAAAAAATTATTATACCATGAATAATAATCGCAAGATACATAAGTGTATTAATTTCATAATGACATGGTACATTCTAACAAATTTAATGAAATCAAAATTGATTTTATGTTAAGCGATCTAATAACTATTGGGGTACTATTCAATGGAGTTATTTTAAAACTTTTTAAATCCTTCGGGGATTTTCATATAATCTTTATTTTTCTAGATAGACATTAAAATCATTTATTATACGTATTCAATTTTTTCATATATTGTAAGACTCGAAGAAATCTCAGTGCAACCATCACAAGAGAATCGACCTCCATAAAATAATGTCAGGACTTTTGCGAAAAATCTATACGCACAAAGGCACAATCCATACTTTATATCTTACAATTTTACTTATCGCATAATAATCTATTTATACCCCCCACTAACATTATATTCAAAACAATACTTTTTCTAGTGAAATAAAATATACTTGAATTATATATTTTCTTTCGCCAATCATTTATGTGTCTACACTATTTGACAGATTTAAAATCAAGATCCTCATTATTATATATAATTTTGAAATCTATATTATATTAAAGATAACATCGATGATTATTCAGTATCAACTCTACTATGACATAACTTGTCGAGTTCTCTTTATTTATTTTTTTATCATTTTTGAGGTACCTGAACCTTTTCCAAGGTTTTATGAAGTGTTATGTCGTGGTGTTCTTTGTAAGGGACTTACCTCAATATTATATCCATTGTAGTAATTTTCTCCTCATCTTCTACTTCTTCAAGAAGTTTCATTTTTTGGATCGATTTATCTATATATTACGTTTTGGGCATACTGTAAAGTATGTCCTTTCATGACCTTTACTTGGAACATTTATAATTGGATTATAATAGACGGTCATTGAATTTATCTGACAATTGACTTAAATTATTTTTTCAATTAGGGTCATACCAATAACAATAATAATTCATTATGTATAACTTATTTTCCAGTTGCTTATCTTCCCTCCCCATAAAGGTAGAGAATCTAACATTCACTCAACCTTATTCATCTTCGTACATTGTTGTCACAACCCAAAGTACACCCTAGCCGTAACATGGCATTAAGGACCCCGAGAGGCCCTACAAGAGCAAACTAACATACATCATACAAGATAAAAGAAGTAAGGAATTCAAAAGATATTTTATCATACTTCAAAGAGTTATTCGAGTAAATCGGTAGTCTTACATCTGTCTTAATAATCTATCTAATACCTCAGAAGGAAAGTCAATGGAACGTAACCTATAAATAACCTACAAGGTCTAAATACAAAATGACCTAAAGCTATAAATGTATCTTGTTCCTTGGAACATGAGGAATTACCAATCTTCAAAGTCAATGGAACCAACTAGCCGTGATAGTAAGGGATAGGAGTCTCAGACTCTACATCGGTGAAATAATGTAGACACTAGTATGCATTAGTACATGGAATGTACTAAGTATGTGGCAATATGCATAAAAATAGACACGATAGCTTGAATGGCTTAAAACATGTAGTCATGATCATTCTTTTAACATTTAAAGACTTAAAGAAGAAAGGACATGTGAACAATGAAATATGGTCAAATGCATTAACATGGACATAAGAAAACTTTGAAGAAACATAGTCATTCTGTGGTATTCTGACAATAAGAGCATCAGAGTTATATCATGAAATCTGGTATATCCCTCATACCGAAAGAACGGGATTCTACTTGCCAAGGTAGAGTTTGTAAATATCATCATTTGCTAGAGTTGATCCACTAGCAAGGTCTTTTAAGAAAATCCTATGGGAGTACGTATAGTTTGGGACTAGAGGTTGCTACTAGAGACTACCCTATTTGAGCCTCCACCTCAAGGCCCTCTCGGTGCTAAGTCCAAATCACAATGGAATAGATAAAAGTCAATTCTCATTTTAACATAGGAAAGTTAATGATCAATACCAATCCACACTTTCAAGATCAAAAAATAGAATAGCTCCTTAACAATAATTCAACATGGAAGAGAAAACCTTTCACAAATGTGAATTTATTTGTGAGTAATATCTTTCAGAATCATGATATTCGTAGTAAGTGAGAAATCCTTTCACAAAAGCATTGATACATTCCTTTCAAAGCATTCACCAAATTATTTATAATCATTTCATAAATGAAAGATGTCAATTAAGACTTGGTTTTGTTTTTGATGACATTTTGATCAAGAAATGGTTCAATCCACTTTAAAATGTAATTAAGTTAATCTGGAACCAAATTAACATTTTTAAAACATTCCAATGATTTATAAAATACAAAAAAATACTACATTTTTCATCTACTTTAATTCTGTTCAAGCTATTTAAAAAATATAGTAAAAAAAATAGAATGTTCTCTCTTCTTCTTCTCTCCAACTTTCTTCTCTTCTTTTTCTTCCATAGAAAAGCCAACTATCATTTTCCCCATTATCTTCCTCCTCATCTTCGACTGTTACTCTCTCTTTTTGAAGTGAAGGTCATGTTCGACTTGAAATTGGTAAGTCATTTTTTCGAAAGATTTTATAATTTCGAACAACACACTCTTGATACTAAGTTCTTTTCTTGGGTTAATGAACAAGAAATCTTTCTATAGATATGGAAATAGAATAATGGTTTAATGGTACCTAATATTTTTGTTTTTGAAAGAATATCGTCAAACCCAAAAAAACCCTAATTTTGAGGAAATGTATATGTATTGTTGTTTTTCAGTGAAGAGTCATTTTTGTTGCTTTTGTTTTTCATTTTGTGACCATTTTGTTCATATAATTGTAGAAATATAGTCTTGTTCAATTGTACAACATATATTTCATTTGTTGAAAGATGTGTCATATGTTGCAACATATTAGTGATCTGTTGGTACATATTCCAACATAGTTGTCATATGTTAGAACATGTCATCTATGTGTTAGAGCAACAAAATGATCATATGTAGTAACAAGTTACACATTTATTGAAACAAAAGATTCATCTATGGCAACAGAAGATTCATCTGTGTCAACAAAAGGTACGACTGAGGCAACATAATGTTCATTTGTATCAGCATAAGTATAAATTGCTACCTTATTATTTTATAATCAGTAGTAAACTCTCAACCTTTTTTTATTTACCTTGTAGCTATAATGTCACAAGGAGCTTCATAGATGGAAACAACTCAATATTTATCTAATGTTTCTTCCTCATCTAACATCAAATATTCTTATTAGTCGTGTTAAAGAACTCCCTAATATTTTT
Source organism: Solanum acaule (assembly GCA_036250505.1). Lineage (NCBI taxonomy): Eukaryota > Viridiplantae > Streptophyta > Magnoliopsida > Solanales > Solanaceae > Solanum > Solanum acaule. The sequence continues at coordinate 10,556 of JAJOOR010050391.1, read as the reverse complement.
AATGAAATGACATATAATATTGTTGTTCATATATCCAAAAATATTTCACAGCCTATGAAGTGTAGGAGTTTGAAAAATCAATTTACCAATCACATCTATAATTAGTAAAAGAAAAAAATCAATGACTAGTGCTCTAGTATCTTCCTCAATCGCAAAAGGCAAGGGGAAAGAAAAAAAGAAAGAGGAAGAAAAAGAGAAGAAAGTTGTCCGTTGTGATGTGAAGAAGCAGCAATATCCATTTGAAGGTTTTAACATTGCTAGCGAGGGTCCAACTGAACTAATGTCATCCTTCTCGCAATGGATAAATGAGGGACTTTAAGATCATCATGCAAAAAGGTAAAGTCATTCAACTATTATTAGTACTTCTTGATGTCCACTAAATTTATTATTTTCAATGTTTACACAATGACAGAAGAGACAAGGATGATCACTACTTAGTAAATTGCTTGAAACTTGGATTCAAACAAATTGATTTTGTAGTTGCATTTTTGAAGAAAAAGGACTGGTTTCTATGCAATGTTTCAACCAAATAGGTGTTGGACTGATGAGGTAAATACATGCCCACTTATATTTTGATTAAGACATGAATACATATAAATAATTGATACACAAATAAACTTTTTGATGCATCTATGCAGCATGTAGATGTCATTTTGTACTATTTGCAGAAGAAGTTAAAGCAACAGAGTCATTCTAAATATATATAAACCACTACTAATTGTTTTTTTCAAAACATACATTGACAAAGCCAATGTTGTCCCTGAAAATGAGAATAAAATTGCTGACACTATTAAATGCTTTAGTGTACCTGCTGGACATTCTTGGCACCTCACACATGAGGTTTATGTACCTATAAATTGTAATAGGGAGTTTTATTAGGTCTTGGTTGTCGTTCTATTGAATGAACGGTGCATAAAGGTGGGTGATTCGATGTACTCATCTAGGACTAACAGAAAATTGTGAGTCGAGATTCAAAAGTTGTCTACAATGTTGCCAAAGTACCTTACTCCAATGGATTTTTGAGCACAAAGACCGAACCAACAAGTGAGTTCTTTAATCTTACCAACGCAAGTACAAATCTCACCCATTTGAAGTCATACATATTACTGGTATTGCCCAACAAGCAAGCAATAGTCTTTAAAAATCACATTATTTTTGTCTTACCACTATCTAAATGTGATGTTAATATTATGTTTATTATATTTTCTATTTAATGATATACCATACAATGATTGTGGACTTTTTGTTGTTGTATACCCTGAGTTTTGAGTGATAGACTACAAGTACCATCTTGTGGAATTATTTCTCAATCTCTTCGCATGAGATATGCTTCACTCCTATGGAATTATGAGATTTTAAAGGCTCTGAGTGGCTATGTTAGTAACAATGAAGACCCATAGAGGCCTAGACCTAAAAAAACAAAGTTATGTCCAGATAAAAATGTTATGGTTACCACCACTAATTACATTTAGTTTTGATGGTTATATATACCATTGTGAATTACTTTTTTGTTGATAAGTTATAAAAACAAATTGGTGAAGTGTTCATTTATGCTATTAATATTATTATTATTATTATTTTGTTGGAACAAATATCAATTATGTTAGAAAGGAAGAAATGTGGTATGTGTGGCAACATATATAATCTTTGTTTTAAAATAATCACACAATTACCTACATGTGCCCCAACAGAAGGCTGATTGTGGAAACATATATAACCTTTGTTGTAAAGAAAACACAAAATTATTTGCATGTGCCCCAATAGAAAGGACATTTGTGGCAACATATGTTACTTTGAATTGTCGTATGTTGCAACATTATACCTTCAAAATTAAAAAAAAATTAAAAGGTAGAAAAAACCATCATTTTCCTTCTCTCCTCTATAAAAGGTCGATTCATATTCCAAATTTAATTTCCGTTTTGTGTCCTTCTTCCTTTCATATCACTCTTCTTGTTTCTCCATTATTCTTCTTCATAGATCCAATTGTTGTTGTGATAGTTTCTACAACATAAGTGTAATTCGTTGCGATATGTTCTACAAAAAGTCATCGTTGTCCTCATCATTCATAATTTATCGTCGATATTCGTAGGTAAAATTTAATTAGGGTTTTGAAATACTTTTACTGGTATTAAATCAGGATGTTTTTAGTGGTTTATCGCTTATTTGTTTGTAGGACGGTGGGTTTGGTTAGTTGTTATTCCTTTTGAAATGTTATCTATTTTCAAAAAGCTTAAATTTGTAGTTGGTTGGTAGGGTTTAGGGAGGGTTTTGTTATTTGTTGGTTGCTTTATTTGTGGTATGGAATCGTATTTTGGTGATGTGTTGTTGTGTGTTGTGTTGCTGTGTTTGATTGTTGTTAATTTTATTAAGAAATATTTGATTTTGTGGTTGCACATACAAATATAATGCCTCTTGTCAAAAGAAAAATGGTATGAAAAACTGAAACAACTGACACAAAGATGCAGAAGAAGCCTAGGACTAAAACTGGTAGGACGAAGAAAAAAGAAAATTTCAATTCCACTCTTTTAGAAGAACTTGCATCTGAAATAGTTTCTTCTTCTCAAGTAGAGTCAGGAGTTTCTTCTTCTCAAGTAGAACCATTAGTTTATCAAGAAGATCTACCAATTCTCCATGAAGTTGTTGTAGATGAAGAAGGACAAGGAAGAAATGATGATGATAATGATAGAAAAGATAAAAATGAAGTTGATGATGATGAAGAAAGTGAAGAAGAAAAAATCAAGTTGATGATGATGAAGAAAGAAGAAAAGAAGAAAAAACTGAAGTTCAGGAAGAAGAAGAGAGAAAAAAAGAAGTTGAGGAAGAAGAAGGAAATAAGAAGAAGTTGAGGAAGATAAAGGAAAAAATAAAGAAATTGAGGAAGAAGAAGAAAAAAAAATGAAGTTGAGGATGATCATCTGTAGCAACATTTGACCCATCTATAACAACATGTGATCCAAATGTTGCTATAGACGACTCATATGTTGCTACAAATAATGCATCTATTGCACCATATAATATAAATGTTGCTACAGATGCCCATATATTGCAACATATCATCCATCTGTAGCAACATATGACCCATATGCTAAATTATCTAACCCAAATATTCCTATAAATGACTCATTTTAATAATTTTAGGTTGTGCATCCATTGCTTGTCCCAATACAAAAGGAATTGCAAATGCTATTTCTGATTACTCTAGGGTTGGTTGAAACCTTATTTGATCCTATAGTGCATATAGTTAAAAGAGAATTGGCTGAACTAACAACCATCAAAAGAGAAAGAGTTAATGATGACTTAGTTGTTTTTAATGAGGACATGGTTGATGCAGCTGTAAGGGCTGTGTTAATATTGGTGTTGGTGTTGGTGTTGTGTTGGGGTTAGTATTTGTGCTGGTGTTTTTAAACAAAGTGTTTGGGCCACCTCTTGTAATAGATGCTTAGGCTTTCTATGTGAGAAGTGCAAGAAACATGATGAAGATTCTATCATGTATCTTCAAACATAGAGTCAGGCTATGAATGAATTTAAAAATAAGAGGGGGGTCAAGGTCATTCCATCAAAGAATGTTCGGGATCCATATACTCCACAGGCCAAGAGGAGAAAAAAAAATCATTTATCAAGGCAATATAGAATTTGAAGAAGACAATATTTGGAGAATTGCCAATGGCCGTAGTAGAGAAGCTGCTGGACCTCAAGCCAATGAATATTTCTATGATGGTGCCTGTAGCTAAAAGGCCAAACTGCTAGAACTAATGACAGTAAAGGAACTGCGTGCACAATACGACATGCATTATTTTAGTGGAAATGATTTCAGGTCATGACAAACATGGAAATTTGGTGGGAAGAGTGGGCAAGTTTTCTTTACTAACCTTCAATTTATAATGTTTGTTTGTTTTATATTTTCAGTCATTACTCTTCTTTACTCTTTAATATTAATTATTATTTTAGTATATTGATGAAATTATTAGCCTCATGTGGGGTAGGAAGTTGAGATACCCTAGGCACTATGATTTCGTGGATAAAATCATGGATCTCAACTTCTATACCAACTTTAAACAAAGGTATGCCAGTATCAGCGAGGAGGCAACAACAATTGGTGGCAAAAACTTTAAACAATTACTGAATGAGTTTGTATGGAATGATGATATGATTGACTACGTCAGGGGCATTAGACCATATCCTGAAGGCGTGGATTGGATTGGTGGAAAAAGCATCTTGGCAGTCATGAACATGAACAATACTCATTTTGTGACTCTTGAAATCCTCTTGCACGAGAGTCGCATGAATGTTTATGACTTCAACCTGATGAGTACAGAACATGAAAACTTTTTGACATTCATAAAACTTGTGTTCGAATTGCTGCCTTGCTAGTTGAGGCAAAGTGGAATAATGAAGCATTTGCCTGATAAGTTCTTCAATGAACCATGGGAATTTTAAGGTCGATTGGAACCGACGTTAAAAAATACCATCAATTTCGTGTGGGGGTCATATTCGCTTCCATTTATTGAGCATTTGATTGCGAACACACAAATTCAACCTCCCGACACCAAGTTGTGTGACAATACAGTTGATCAAATGCTATGGAATTGGACTCCTGGGACAGTATCTAGGAGCTTGGAGCCTTGACAACGTGTTTGTAATTCATGACAATGTTTTATTTTATGTGTTATGTTATGTTATTACATATTGAGAGAAAGTACACAATATGTGATGTAATGTTTCTCCAACCAATTCCCTTTGAACTCTATCTATCAACTACATGGTTAAATATTGCTACATAAGGGTGTATGTTACAAGATTTGAGGCTTCTGTAGCAACAAATGAGTCATCTATAGCAACATATAAGTCATCTGTAGCAACATATTCCTCAAATGGTTAAATGGTTGTACATAGGGGTGATATGTTGCAATATTTAAGGCATGTATAGCGAATGAGTCATTTGTAGCAACAGATAAGTCATCTATAGCAACATGTTGATGTAATCTGTTTCAATAATTGACTCATATGTGGCAACAAATAGGTCATCTGTAGCAACATATGCTTCACATGGTCAAATGTTGCTTCATAAGCGTGATATGTTGCAACATATGAAGCATCTGTAGCAACAAATGAGTCATCTGTAGCAACATTTGCCTCATCTGTTGCATCATTTGACTCATATGTAGCAACACATGGGTAGCAACATATTCTTCACATGATCAAATGTTGCTATATAAGGGTGATATGTTGCAATATTTGAGGCATATATAGCAACAAATGAGTCATCTGTTGCTACAGATGACCTTAAACGTTGCAACATTTGACTCATATGTAGTAACATATGGGTCATCTGTAGTAACAATTTATTGATATAATGTTATGTTAAGAACAAGTAAAAATGTTGAAACAGAAGTGCAAAACTATGTTTATTTATTTCGACAACTATTATAATTTTAATGGTTGTACACAACTACATAAGAATTTTCCATCCTTCATAGTATTCTTCTTGGTAATGCTTACAAATAGAAAAAAGACAACAACAATCAACACGAAGATTAGCTTCCAGTTGTTACAACATTTGGTCTTGTTCTTCTCCTTCATCACCCATTTGTTACTTCTTTTAATGTGACTTTCATCATAAATTTCCAACTCCTTAATTCTCTTCGTCAATCTTAGAATAACAAACATGGATCATATATCAACATCTTCACGATTCCTCCTTCTAAAGAAATTGCACTCATTCTCCTAAAATATTCACCACAAAGAAATTTAAATTAAACAAAAACCAAAATAAAGACAAACAACATATCTCTAGAACAAGATGCAGAAATGTACATACATGATAGTGTGGACAAGACCAAAATCTTCAACCTCGATTGTCCTTTGACCATGAAGCTTGCATTGAAAGTAAGTCTCCATGTTTGCAACAGATATTCACACCCAACATAGGATCATTCTCATCAATACAAATTTGATCAAATATTGCATTTGACATTATATCAAAAGTAACAAAAACAAGCAAAACTCATTCATGAGATCTCTAGTACTAATCTATATTTAAAGAAATTCATTCTTACCGAACGGCTACATTGCAAAATTAATAATTTCATTGATTTGACAGTACATGATAGGCAAATCTTATTTATTGATTTGGTTTAACCAAATCAATCAATTAATTATGTGTTAAAAAATAAAGAACATAAAAGACTGATCTAATAAATAACTTCATTATATCAAATGCAGTCCAGAGATCCGAGATCCATTTAAAGAGAGACAAAAGAGAGAAAGAGAAGCGGAGAAATTGAAGCGGCGAGGAAGAAAATGAAAACCCTATTCTTGAAATAAAAATAAAAATCCTAATTTATTTCCCTTCTAGAATAAAATAATGGGCCGATTAGGTCAATTTTAGAGGTTGGGCTTGCCCATGAATTTTATAAAGTACTTGCGTGTTTTAAGCTGTTGCAACATATGTCAATTATGAGTACATGCAAGTAGTACCACCATTAAAGAGAGGAATTCAAGCACATAATTTGGTAAACATAAATATAAACATAAACATGGGATCTCCGTAAACATAAACATAAACATGCCATTGATAGTTGATATAGTGAAATGCAAGTAGTAATACTATTAAGAGAAGAGAAGACTAGGCTAGACTACATATCCATATTTATAAAGGCATTAATGCCAACAAAAAAAATAAAATTTACATCTAAAATGCTCTAGTCCAATACTACTACTTCAGCCTGCAAAAAAAGACTTGACCAGAGGATCTGGAGTCAACATTGAGCGATTAAACTTGGAGGGGCATTACCATTCTTTCTTGAAGGGTGGTGGATTAAAGATACCCATGCACTCCGTCACAAGCCCATGCACAAAAAAATAAACAACCATAGTTTGCTACCCCATGCACTCCGTTACCAAACCAGACATGATGTTATAAAGTAAGAAGACTTACCACATGATGAAGCTACCCTCCATTAGACAAGATCCAAAAAAAACAAACAATGACCATCACCCATGCACTGATAACACATTTGAAGAAAAAATCATATTAACTGAGAACAACATAATTACATTGATCACCCACAACAAGAGCATGCAGAGACTTAAATTTGTCCAAGGTTGTAACATCTTCTCAGGGATAGGATTTTAAGTGAGAGGAGGAGAAAGAATAAAGTGAAGAAAATTAGAAACGAGAGATTGTTTTGTGCGAGTAAATTGTGAATTAAGGAAACCTAATTTAACCCTTTTATAATGAGTGAGACTGAGTATGAGTTAGTGTGAGAGTGAGAGGGACGTAGAATGGGTCGTTAATTATACTTGGTCCAGTTATGGGTTTGGGAACCGTTTGTATTCTGTTGCAACTTCTTCGTATTTTGTTGCAAAATTCAACATTTTATCCAACATAATGTACATCTATTTCCATAGATGACAGTTTCATGGATAAGTTATTCGATAAATTAAGCAATTTAATAATAAAAAATATCAAATTGGACAACATTTTAGTACTTTGGACAATAATTAAGCAATAAAAAGATGTTATAACACTTCAAACAATTATATCCAATGGTTTTATATAACTATCATATGGAATTACTTAGTCATTATATGATAAACTAGTGGTATAATAGTATTTGTAAAAATAATTGATAGAATTATTTAAGGCTGTTGTATTAGACCATAATTTTGTACTTGAACATGTTATAGGTCTACATGTCAGTGCTACATGTTATATTAGGTCACAATTTAATTTAATTAATACCAAAAACCTCTTGTTAGGATATATATATATATGCTACAACATATGATAGATCTGTTGCAATTTCAACAAAAAATTCAACATTTTATCCAACATAATGCACATCTATTGCCAAATATGATAATTTGATGAATGAGTTAATCGATAAATTAAGCAATTTAATAATGAAAACGTCAAATTAGACCATATTCTAGTAATTTGGACCATAATTAAGTAATAAAAAGATGCTATAACACTTCGAACAATGATTTGAATGGTGTTATATAACTATCATATGGAATTAGTTAGTCATTGTAGGATGAACTAGTGGTATTATAGTACTATTTGTAAAATAATTGATAGAATTGATGAAGGTTGTTGTATTAGACCATAATTTTGTACTTAGACATGCTATAGGACTATATATTAGTGCTACATGTTGTATTAGGTCAAAATTTAATTAAATTAATACAAAAAACGACATGTTAGTATATACATATGCTTCAACATATGATAGATATGTTGAAATTATAACACAAAATTCAACATTTTATCCAACAGAATGAACATATGTTGCCATATATGTCAATTTGATGGATGGGTTAATTGATAAATAAATCAATTTAGCAATGAAAAATGTCAAATTGAACCATATTTTAGTACTTTGGACCATAATTAAGCAATAAAAAGATGATATAACACTTCGAACAATGATTTCCAATGTTGTTATATAACTATCATATGTAATTACTTAATCGTTGTATGATGTACTAGTAGTATCATAATATTTGTAAAAATAATTGATAGAATTGATGAAAGTTGTTTTATTAGACCATAATTTTGTACTTAGACACATTATAGGACTATATGTTAGTGCTACATGTTGTATTATGTCACAATTCAATTGAATTAATATCTAAAACCACATGTTAGGATATACATATGTTACAACATATGACAGATTTGTTGCAATTTCAACACAAAATTCAACAATTTATGAAACAGAATATACATATATTGCCGAAGATGACAATTTGATGGATGGGTTAATCGATAAATTAAGCAATTTAATAATGAAAAATGTCAAATTAGACCATATTTTAGTACTTAGGACCATAATTAAGCAATAAAAAAATCCTATAACACTTTGAGCAACAATTTCATATGACAAATTTATTGCAATTTCAACACAAAAAATAATAGATTATCCAACAGAATGTACATATGTTGCCACATTATAATTGAATTAATACCACACAGTGCTATGAGACCAAAATTTAACTACATAATCGAGTTCTAAATCACAACTACATAATTCACAATGAATATCATCTTCATCGTCACTTTCCTTGGGCCAACCATTCTTGCTCATGCTTTGCTCATGTTGATGAACAATGCAACAGATGGGTCTTTCTCCCAACGCATGAGGTTCTGGCACCCACATTCTACCTACAACTTGTCGTAACTTATGTCAACATGTCCTGGTGTTTTCTAGCTTCGTTTGTTTCATCTTGGCAATGAACATTAAGCCTTCTCTCATGGATTCACAGCCCTTGATGAGTGAAATTATGGCATGCGCATAGGATACACCAATGTGGACTCTGTATGCTGCTTGGTTAATCGTTTCCAATGCATTTGAATCGTTATTGTTGAAAAACTCAAACAACAGAAGAAATAACACATTTAAAAGGCATAATACATTGATAAAAACGTGAATACATACGAAAAATATTAAAAATTACCACATATTTTCTATATAAGACTTCTAAATTCCCCGATGCTTTGCAAATATCCAGGAAAGTAATCGATTTCCAAACTACTAACCAATGGTTCACCAGCCATCTAAAATTAGGAAGGTCGACCAACGTTACCTTTTAATATACAGAAGGTTCATTACCGAGTTAATTAAGGACTGTGAAACTGAGAAATCGAATCAAATGGTTAGAAGTTCAAATTAAAGAGAGGCCAAATTGATAAATATACATGCATACCTTAATTTAATATTTATTAAATCTTTGAAGGAGCCGAAAGCAATCCTGTCAACGATATCAATAAGAAGACACCTCAGAAGGAATTCAATGTAGTTTTAAATTTTTTGTTTTTTACTACTTGTCATTTTTTAAAATTTCCTCTTACTTCCAAGCAAAAGTCTTGTTTCTCTTATAAGGAATGTAATGTATGATAAATGTTGCAACTTGTGAAGAAGAGTTGCAACTTTTGACTTTTCAAATGCAAGTTATTTTTTTTTCGAAAAAAGGTTAAAATATGAAGAGTCGTAATTAATGCTAGCCTTTTCTTGAAAGTTGCTCCAATGACATTAATTTTTGATTTTTTACACCCCTAACACATAATTATTAATTAGAAATATGTTGGGAAAGATGTGTTATTTTGTTGTACTTTTAACACATAATTGACATATGTTGGAACATATACAATATTCTATTGTTAGATCTAACAAATCTATATCTATATCTATCTATATATTACCTTAAAAACATGAACTCCTAACTTGAATGTTAAATTACTATAATATCCCTAACTTAGGTTGTGACTTTTTCGAATACTTGTGACTTTTCCAATAAGTTGTGACTTTTTCGAATACTTGTGACTTTTCCAATAAGTTGTGACTTTTTTCGAAGGGTTGTGATTTTTCGATGAGTTGTGACTTTTCCAAAGAGTTGTGAGTTTTTCAATAAGTTGTGACTTTTCCAAAGAGTTGTGAATTTTTCAATAAGTTGTAACTTTTCCAAAGAGTTGTGACTTTTTCAAAAAGTTGTGAATTTTCCAAAGTGTTGTGACTTCTCGGAAAGGTCATGATTTTTTAGATAAGACACAA
>JAJOOR010050390.1:0-15161 GCA_036250505.1 Solanum acaule | reverse complement strand
AAACCCTAGCAAGTTGGTGAGCCTTCAAAACCCCTTGCATTTTTTGTGTAAACCCTCACAATGACTACTCTACAAAAATCGGACTACTTAATTTTTACCCATAATGTTTATTTTTTTGTTTATGTTGTGAACTAGCACGAAACTCGCACTTCGTGCTGTAGATATATTTAAAAGGCTTAAAGTTATAAGCAACTTCTTAAAGTTATTCGTATATTTCATTTAAACACTTCAATTCAATCTTTTACTTTGAACACCTACACTTCAATAAATGTGTACCTATTAAACATTTTTTTACTGACATGGCTATATATGTGTAACACGCGCACGAGAAGTGTGTGAAAGACATCATTTAGTAAAAAAAAAAGTTTTTTTATTTAAATTATCATCTCCTCTTCCTTTTGACTCAACTCAACTGCAATTGCCATCAACTTTCCGCCACTGCAATCACAATCATCACCACCATTAAAGCTAATTCTCATTCTTTCTCGAACTATAGTCGTTCTTCTTCTCCACGCAACCTTATTTTTTACCAGATTTATTGTCATCATATCCACACTTCTCCTTTCCATTTTTTTTCCGATCATCTTCTTCCCCTTTTATTTTTCAAGCCACCGTTTTCTTCTACTTCTTTCACCACCCAACAACGACACCACCACTATCCAAATCTATTGTCGTCAAAAATAAAATCAAATTGCATCAAAAATAATTTCGACGGAACTCCATTTTTTCCGACAACTAATACGAATTTGAAATATTTTGAAATCGTTAAAAAATTTAAATCCTAAAGAACTCACAACATTGAAGAAGAAAAAAGTATCAACAAATCTAAATTAATGTTTAAGATATCAATTACAAAACTTATGTGTCTCATAAGTAAGGATTAATTATATCTAGATAAGTAGGTTTTCCTTTGAACTTTTCGTAGTGAACATTTATCGGATATACTCGGTCAATCGGTAGATTTGATATCTTTGAACCGTCGAGCTTTGGTGTATATCTAGACAACATAAGTCACACAATCAACCCTTGAACTATTTTTTGTTCTCATTGTTTTGTTTGTTTCAACCATGAACACGTCTTGGTTTATAAGTGCATAGAGAACTAACCTTACCGGATTCTCCTTGAAGTGGCTTACACTTCACACTTACATAAGTGATTTCTAAACGTGTTATCCCGTAGATACATTATTTGATATACCATGTATCAAACTTAGAAACCATTAAAAAGTTCTAACGCATTTATTATGGTTACTGATCATTGTCTCATCATGAGAATGGATCATAAAATAATTTTTGACAACGTTGAATCGTCATCTATGACTTTGTTTGATCTCCTTGAACCTAGATCTTGGGATCTCCAGTCTTCGAGGTAGAGTTACCGTCATGATGACTTGTCTTCAGCTATAGTCCCATTCCTGTCAATGATCTCTCAACTCCCTCTCTAGTTAGGTCTTTTGTAAGTGGATCTGATACATTATCATTTGGCATCACATAGTCAATTCTGATAATTTCACTAGAGAGTAATTGTCTAATAGAGTTCTGTCTTCGTCATATGTGACGAGATTTGTTGTTATACATAACGCTCCCAAAACTCGTTTCATTGTCATCCAATGATTTTGATTGGAATTACTTGTGTATTGGCTCAATTTACTTATAGCGCAGGCTATGTCTGATCGTGTATAATTCATGACGTACATCAAACTTTCCAATACTCTAGCATAATCTAATTAATACTAACTTTCACCTTTATTCTTAGCAAGATCAAGGTTCACATCAATTGGTGTCTTTGCCTTTTTTGAAATTCAAGTACTTGAACTTTTCAAGTACCTTTTGAATATAATGAGATTGAGACAACTCTAAACCGTGGGGAGTTTTATGAATATTAGTTCCCAATATCAAATTGGCAACTCCTAGGTCTTTCTTATTAAACTTACTAGCGAGTGCTTAGTAGCTTTTACGTTAGCAATGTTGTTGCTCATTATCAGCATGTTATCCACATATAGGCATACAATGACCAGCGTCTTTAATGTAAACACATTTATCACATTCATTGATCTTAAATCCATTTGCCTATATGGTTTGATTAAACTTTGCATGTCATTTTTTCAGTGCTTGTTTTGGTCCATAGAGTGACTTACCAAGTTTGCACACTTTCTTTTCTTTACCAGGAACTATGAAACCCTCAAGAGGTTCCATGTAAATTTCTTCCTCCAACTCTCCATTCAAGAACGTGATTTTTAAATAAATTTGATGGATTTCAAGTCTATATACTGCAACTAGGGTAATTAGCATCTGAATTGATGAAATCCTATTCACTGGCAAGTATGCGTCAAAATAATCAAGGTCTTCTTTATGTCTAAAGTCTTTGACGATAAGTCTTGCTTTATATTTGTCAATAGTTCCATCAACTTTCATTTTCTTTTTGAAAATCCACTTCGAACCCAAAGGTTTGTTTCATGGAGAAAGTCAACCAACTCCAGGTATGATTGCTTAAGATTGAATCAATCTCACTATTGATAGTCTCTTTCCAAATGGTTGAGTCCGTAGACAACATAGCTTCTTAAAATGTTTGAGGCTAATTTTCAAGAAGGAATATTACAAAATCAGATGAAGTAGATGTCTTTTGACGTTTACTACACCTTGGACTCTCTTCATCAGGTATATTCTCTTTTGGTTTTCTCAGGTTCGTTTAGACATTTCACTAGATAATTCGAGTCTAGTTTTATTCGAATAGATATGTTCAAAGAATTCAACCTTATCTGATTCCATTACCATATTGTCATGAATATCCGAATGTTCAGACTTATGAATAAAAAATGAACATATCTTACTGTTTGTGGCATATTCAATGAATATATAGTCCACAATCTTAGATCTTATTTTGATCCTCTTAGGTATAGGTACTTGGACTTTGGCTAGACATCCCACACTTTGAAATATTTCAAGTTGGGTTTTCTACCTTTCCATTTCTCAAATGGGATAAAATGTGTCTTATTGTGAGGCACTTTATTGAGTATTCGATTTGTTGTAAGGATAGCTTCCCCCCACAAGTTTTGTGGTAAACCTAAACTTATAAGTAAATCATTCGTCATTTCCTTTAAAGTTCAGTTTTTCCTTTCCATAATTCCACTGGATTGAGGAGAGTAAGAGTAGTTTGATGGATTATTCTGTTTCCAAATATATTTCTGCAAACAGATATTCATATTCTCCTTCTCTATCACTTCTAATCATTTTTATCTTTTTATCCAACTAATTTTCAACTTCATTTTATATTTCATAAACGCTTCTATTCATTCATACTCATCATTCAGCAAGTACACTGTATAATATCTAGTGCAATCATCAATAAAAGTTATGAAATATGTTTTCCCACCACGAGATGGTGTTGGCTTCATGTCACAAATGTCAATGTGAATCAACTCTAAGGGTATTAATTCCTTTCAACAGATTTATAAGGATGCTTAGCATACTTTGATTCAACACATACTTGACATTTTGATTTATTACACTCAAAGTTAGGCAAAACATTTAAGTTAGTCAGTTTTCACAAGGTTTTGTAATTGACATGTCTCAAACGTTCATGCCATAAACAGTTTGACTCAAGCAAGTAAGAAGAAACATAATATTTATTCATATCATCTGCAATTATTTTGAATTTGAAGAGGCCCTCAGTGAGATAACATTTTCCTACATACATTTCATTCTTACTCACTACAACTTTATCAGAAACAAATACACACTTGAATCTGTTCTTATAGTCATAACTGGTATAGAAACTAAGTTCTTTCACAATTCTGGAACACACAAAACTCAATTTAAAGTCACCACCTTGCCTAAGGTTATTTTAAAGTAATCTTGTCAGTTCCTCCAACCTTTGCAACAACATAATTAGCCATGAACAACTTTTCATCTGATGGGGCTGGAACATATGATGCAAATAATTTTTTGTTGGCACATACATGACATGAGGAATTAGAATCTATCCACCATTCTCTTGGATTTTCAACCAAGTTGTACTTTGAAAGCATTGCACAGAGATCGTTCATCTCTTCTTTGGATTTAACCAAATTTGCTTGATCCTTCTTCTTGTCCTTCTTAGGAATTTGACATTCAGTAGCCCTATGACCACAATTGCCACAATTGAAGTAGTTTCCAGTGAACTTCTTCTTATGAGGATTGCTCTTTGGTCCAGATGCTTTCTTTCTTTTCCTTGAATATGTGGGATCTTCTTCAACAACATTCGCTCCAGATATTGTTGAATTACCACGTGACCTCTTTTTCTGCGGCCTTGTTATCTTTTTTAATTCCCATTCTTACCATGAGATCTTCAACAGTTATCTCCTTGCATTGTGTTTCAAGTAGCTTTTGAAATCCTTCCACAACGGAGGTAACTTCTCAATTATGGCTGCCACTTGAAACACATCATTTCCAACCAATCCTATATTAAAGATTATATGAGTATTAAGAACAAACTTAATATGTTCAATACATATATTATATAAATTTATACCTTCGACAAGGAGATTATGGATTATAACCTGCAACTCCTGAACTTAGGTGACAACAGTCTTACTCTCTATCATCTAATAGTATAGAAACTTTGCCACAATGAACTTTTTCATTCTGACGTCCTTTATTTTGTGCTTTTTCTCCAAAGGATCCCAAAGTTCTTTTGATGTCTTCATATTACTGTACACATTGTACAGATCATCTTGTAGGCCACTTAGAATGTAGTTTTTGCACATAAAATCCGAGTACTTCTATGCTTCTGTTACCAAGAATCGTTCTTCATCCGGAGTTTCATTCGACGGAATAGGAACATTCTCTCAAATGAAACTCTACAGACTCAATGTAGTCAGATAGAAGAATATGTTTTGTTGTCATCTCTTGAAATTGACCCTAGAAAATTTTGCAGGTTTCTCAACCGGTGCAAGAGCAACAGTTGAACAATTGGGTGCAACCGATGTTGTTGCAGCACTCATTGTTTACAAAAACAAAGATGGATTATATGAAATCGAAGTATTTAATTTTTACCCATAATGTATAATTTTTTGTTTATGTTGCGAGTCATGCTTAGTGCCATAGATATATTTAAAAGGCTTAAAGTCATAAGCAGCCTCTTAAAGTTATCTGTATATTTCATTTAGACACTTCAAATCAACATTTTACTTATTGAACATCTACACTTTAATAAATTTGTACCTATTAAATATTTTTTTTGCTGACATGGCAACATGTGTGTAACAGACGCACGAGAAGTGCGTGAAAGACATCATTTAGTTAAAAAAAAGATTTTTTTTTTTTAAAATTAAATGATCATCTCCTCTTCTTTTTTACTCAACTCAACCATTATTGCCACCAATTTTCTACCACCGCAATTGCAGTCATCACCACCATTAACGTTAATTCTCATTTTTTTCTCGAGCTGCAGTCGCTCTTCTTCTCCACGCAACCTTATTTTTTATCAGATTTGTTGTCATCATATCCAGACTTCTCCTTTCCATTCTCTCTCCGATCATCTTCTTCCCTTTTTATTTTTCAAGCCATTATTTTCTTCCTCTTCTTTCACCACCCAACAACGACACCACCAATATACAAATCTATTGTCATCAAAAATAAAATCAAATTGCATCAAAAATAATTTCGACGAAACTTCATTTTTTCCGACAACACTATTACAAATCTGAAATTATTTTCTTCAAAATTGTTAAAAAATTTAAATTATAAAGAACTCACTACACAGAAGAAGAAAAAAGTATCAAAAAATCTAAATTAAATTTTATTTGATAGGTCATGGGTCACCTAATTCATTATGTGCTAAGAGATATTATCATTTAAAGTTAACATAAGATAATCTTACATCAAAACTTTATCGGTAAGGAAGATTTCAACTCAACTTTGTGCTAGGGGATTTCAGTGACCTTAATTGATATCCAAAATCTTTCTCACACTAATAAATTGACATTAGCATCTAAAAACAATTAAGAATCACTCGGTACAACCTTATACACAATTCAAGAATGGTTCGGATCTTAACTTAGAAATTTTTGAGGTGTTACAATATCTCCCCCTTGAGATCATTCGTCCTCGAATGATGGTTAAAATGAGAATGAGGAGAAAAGAGTTACTATCACTACCTCTCTTAACTTCTGAGCTTGCCTACTAACATAGGCGGAACTGATTGATACTAATAGTTTTGAAACTGGACTAGAGCACATAAGTCATGAACGATATGAGTTTGAACATAGTCACACTCTATCTGAAATTATTGAATGAAACAAGGATATTTGGTTATGAAGTAAGAATATAACTACTATGCTTTAAACGATAGACGAATATCTTTCAAGTTTAGCAAGACTTGCCACCATGCTCTTTAGGAATACTACTCATCATCACCATCACTTACACAACTGAAAAAGGGATCACTGAAAAGCTTAGAGCGAAAGATCATAAGCACGATTCATTTAAGAAATCTGATATAAGAATATGAATGATGTAACATTATGTTGCTAGACCTTGAGAGTAAATCATGAATTTGTGAGACTTAGCATACTATGATTAATGAGTGCTTATATAAATGGGTTCATATCATGAGGCTGATATTTATAAATTTATGGAGTAAGATTGAGATCAATGGGCTAAAGACTTTGCCTCTCATTTTGGGAACTGAGCATATATGTGAGTCTGTCTGAAGTGTATGAGCATAAGTCATGAACATAATTCTGACATTAGAAACATCAACATGATGTTGTAACGACTGAACTTGAGAAATACGCTAGAGTATGAATGGATTTATATAACACTATAACTCTTTCTGAACACCTCACTATCTGATTCTTAACACTTGACTTGGTTTCTCATCTTATCATCTCCCCCCTTAGGCTTGAAATCGACTCTTTAAATCTATGAATCTATTATATCATCTCTAAACTAGTCTATAGTCATTTTATTCTAATACTTGGGACATGTTAATCTCCTGTCTACAGAACTCTTCATGTGCAAATACTAAGATTCCTTCCAGGACTTCTTTCTAAGTTGCTTCTTTTAACTCTTCATACTTCTATAGGATTTTTTTCTATAATCGTTACTCGCGTTGGTTTATCAAGCCGCTTAATCAAACTCTTAATAGTTTGACTTCTCCTTCTTAGACTACTAATACCGTCCTTCTAAGCTCATATCTACCTAATTGGAGAAAACTTGAAATATATTTAATAGGCTCGTCATTGCCTTTCACGGATTGTACAACCCTTCATGGTCCGTGAAGGTGCCCGTAAAAGGAAAAGAGATTTGGGTTTTAAAGATGGGCTTTTACAAAAGCCTATACGATCTATTAATAGTTCACGGGTCGTTCAAATGCCTGTAAAAGGCCAAAATTTCTTTGTTCTAAGGTTCAGATTTATAGATCCATAAATGACTTGTAAAATCTTTTCACAATCCATAAATGAGTCTGTGGAACTTTTTAGTAATTTTCCCAATCTCAAGTTCCAGTCCACAGATCCCTTCATGACCCATGATTCCTTTCACGGTTCGTGAATGAGTCCGTACAAGCTCATTTTCTATTGATATATACCATTCTAACTTTCCAAGGTATAATCTGGGTTAGGAACTTCTAAGGTGTTACAGTTACCACTCACATTCGTTGCAAACTAAAACCTTAATTCCTCTCACCTACATTAATTCAAACTTATCAGATAAAATCTTAAAACTAACACTATCAGGCTCATGTTGTCATCCTTTTATCACGACACTCATCTCAAATTCAAGCTTAGTGTCTAGTACTAAACACATATATAAATATAATTACTCACATATTATACTAACTTACGACTACTACATAAAGATAAGAAAGACTCGCCCACTAATACCTCATGACAATTAGTCAATCTTTATCTCTCAGTCTACATACTTACAATTTACCGTCACATTTCCTTTCACAACTTAAGTACTGTTTACCCATTCACTATACATTATTACTTAATTAGTTTTATAATCCTCTAAATACCATGAGGTTCTCCATTCAAAATTCATAAGCCTAGCTTAGGTCTATCACTTCATTATACTTTACTCATTTATTCAACACATATACTTGGCTTTCACACACACAATGACATTGACATAAACTTCCTTCTATTTAAAGTATACTCTAACTCATCCATAGTAGTAACTCTTACTCTACCTTCTATCATGAAATCTATACAAACTCATCACTTCTTAGTCTACCCATAAGGGAAAATAGCTCATTAATAACTTATTGGGTGTATGACTGCAACAACATAAATTACTTCAGCATTATCTCTCTTTCTTATATTATTATACCTCTAAATGCATTCTTCTAACCCTGGTCACTTCTACTATTAATGGCTCATAACATTGCAACTCATACTATTTTTTGGGTGAAATTACTACCCAAGCATTCTAGAACACACTCTTCTCATTAGGGTCTCACTTGAATAAAGTTTAGAGAAGAGAATCTGGGAGTACATCTCGTTTTTAGCTCAAACGCACAATTATATGAATAAGGGTTCATTCTTTCAAGTCAATACACCTAAACTTGCTTACGGGCTTTTCTCAAATCCCTCTATAGTCTCATGACTTTTTGAAGACTTTTTCTAAGAATAACTCATCAAAAAAGATCTGGGATTTGCTTTTCAACCACCTTGAGTATAAGGGGTAGTCAAATAGATTTGAGAAATGCACGAGTTTGAATAAGTTCCTTATGACACAGTTCTTGTTCACGATTTAGAGTATGGAAGAAGGAAAACTTTTCTTAAATGTGTGTAGTCCCTCATTTATAGAAGTCGAGCCCTCACAACTATAAATAAGATCCTACTTGACATGGCTTCATAGACACCTTTGAACACTTGAGCTCTGAGCTCTGATACCAAGTTTGTCACTCCTCGATCCTACACCCCGTGGCCAACACTTGAGAACCATTTTTGGTCCTTAAGCAAACCCTTGGCCTGGCTAACTACTTAACGGAAGACTTACTTAAGCGATAATAGGCTTAAAAATAAAATATAGAACATTTAAACTCAAAGTAAATACTCAACTCAAATTGTCTATAAAATACTCAACGATATAAGTATAATAGTTTGCAAAAACACCACAAGGAAAAGTAATTGGTGAGAGACTCCTCAACTCCATCTATCTATGAAGCCTCTATTACTCAAGATGAATGTCGGGATGAGACCACTACATCTTAAGACAACTGACTAGAAAATAAATGTGAAGTCCCCCAGAATGCAATGAGGCTCACTTAAGCTATCTGAAGTGTAAAGTGATCTCAACGAAGCACTTGTTTATGATCCTAAACACATGTATCTGCATTATATGCAAGTCGAATGACATCAGTACATTGAATGAACGAGTATGTAATATAGCTGAAGTGAAATAACTGAATGACAGGACTACAATAGATAAAATATACTCAAGCTGAACGTAAAGAAATAAAAGAGATAATTCATTTAAAGCTTTACAAAATACTTATTCATCTTTGAACTCAATATAAGAAGTGTTATATGAAAATACACTTTAACTCTATTAGGAGATTCTCTAACTGACAACCATCACTATTTGCTACGTGATGATACATCATCTTGTCCATGTTGCCATAACTATCCTATATCATGTCGGGATATAGAACCTCTCAACTAAATAGATCCACTAAGCAATAAGGATTAATCTAAAAAGTATGATCATGTACCCATGTTGGCAAGACATGGTTTATGTGTCTGAGTTGTCTTAACTCTCCCCCGTATCGGTGCTCAATAATACTCCCAAAAATATATATACTCATGCTCAAATGTATAAAACATACTTTTTCTCAAGTTTGATAAAATTGCTCAAACTATCCTCTTAAAAGAGGTAACTACTCTGAAATAACTCTGAACTCATTGCTCATTTAGAAAACAATGTTTCTCATTTCTCAATGTAAAAATTGTTTCTCTGGGTTGAGATAATTACTCAAAAAGGCCTCTTTAAGAGGTAACTGCTCTATACTCAATCTTTATGAAAACTCTTTTAATTTTCTCAAAATAATACTCTCTTTCTTCATGTAAAAATGAAACATTTGGGGAAATACTTAGTTCCCTTATACTCTTGCTCAAATCTTGATTAAAACTTTTTCTCAAACTCCTTTTTACTTTCTCAAAAACTCAATTTAAAACAAAAAATTGGCTTATAACTCAAAATAGGGATCATTCTGAAATATCGACATGAGCAACATAACTCAACTCAAGGATCTCAATAACAATATAGAAAACTCAATACTCAAGAACTCAAGAACTCAGAACACAACAATACTACTCATCTCAAGAATACTCAATTCAAAGGGTTCATGCTGAAATATAGACATGTAACGAATCAAATTAAGAATCTCAATGCATAACATACAAAAATTCAATAATTAGGAATAAAATTTCAAAAGGAATCAGGAACTCAAGAACTCAAAATCAACTCATCTCAAGAATACTCAAATCGAAGGATAGATCCTAGATTACTCTTTTACTTATTTGAAAGTAGAAGGCATGAGGATGAACTAGTCCAAGATAACTTTACATACTTTATTATAAAGCTATTAAACTGGAAGTTTTTGTGGAGACTTGATTTTATCTTGAGCTTGAGAAGGAACATTAGCTTTTTGGAGGAAACCTTTAATCTTGGAATCTTGGTGCTTGCTCTTGATAAAAGAAACTCTTTTATGAAGTTTCTTAGAGTGGAAGAACATGGGAAAACCTTGGGTGAAAGGATTCTCTTTGTATCTTGGATTTTTGACTTGAAGATTTTAGGGTTCTTGTTGGAGAAGAGGAACCTTAGTGAGTTTTAAGAGAATCTAAATACTTGAATGTTTTTATTGAAGAAAACTAGTTAGTTGAATAATATACTTAGTTAAAACACTCAAAAACAACTTAGAATAGGGTATAAAACGACATAGGGGAAAGACCAAAATGACCCCAACTTAAAAACTGACTAAATGCCTTAAAAGAAAGGGTTCACAAACTGTTTAAGGCTCCACGGTATGTGAAACACTTCACGGGCCGTATAGCCGTCCGTGAACCTTCATATGTCTGACAAAGTCTTATTAAAATAGGTATAATGTTTTACTCCGAACTCGAAATGAGGAAAACTTGGTGGCCTTGGAAAAAGGATTGAAATATCTTTAATTTGATAGGTCATAGTCTACCTAATTCATTTTATGCTAAGAGATATAATTATTTAAAGTTGAACTTAGTAGAATTGTTACGTTAAAATTTAATCAGTAAGGAAACTTTCATCAACTCAACTTTGTGCTAGGGTATTCTAGTGACCTTAATGACATTCAAAATCATTCCCACACCAATGAATTGACCTTAGCATCTAAGAACAATTAAGAATCACTTGGTACGACCTTATACGCAATTCAAGATGACTCGGGTCTTAATTTAGAAATTTTTGGGATGTTACACTAATGATGCCTTGGGAATAGTTGATCGTACAACAATTTCAAAATATTACATATTACTATGTGATAAGGATGTGAATATCAAAGTTACTATCTAGAACATTTAAAAATAGTGTGTCAAACAACATATTTCACTATAAATAGGCTTGTGTAACTTCATAGACATTTTTTGATGTACTGGCTTGGGATTTTTAAAGAAGGGTATATAATATATGTTCAAGAATTTACAAAAAAAAATAGATTTTACAATTAAACCTCATATGCACTTGTCTAGGATTTTTGAGTATGATAAGTTTGATTTAGCTTTAATTAATAGAGGTTGTGATCAAAGCTCATAGATTTGTAGCATTCTCTGACCACTAATTTGTTTAGTGCCTGAATCAGAACTATAATAATCTGAATTTGTTGTATTAAACATATGTCATATTCTTATTATTTGATTAATAAAAATAGAAATGGTGTTGCTTAGCAATTGATCTCATCATGATTAAATGGCAAATTGCTAGTAAAAAATATGGATGACCTTTTAATTTAAGTATCTCTTTCAATAGAGAATTTACTTATTCTTTAGAAGTGTATAATATACATTATTTTTAATACATGTTCCTTATGCATATTTTGCATATCTTTTTTCAGAAATGAAGAAGACATCTGGAAAGTGTCGAAAGCATACAAATAAGAGAAATCAACACGATTTTAAATCAGCTTCATTGTCACCTACAAGTCAATCGAATTAGACATATGTAGGTCCTCCTAAGGTGAATTCATTTCCACCCATCTTTCCTCCTCAAGTGACTTCACTGTCATCTGTCATTCCTCCTCAACAGACTTTGTTGTCACCCACTATTCCTCTCATGTCGACTTTGTTATCCATGACTTTTCTTTCATGTCGACTTAAATATCACATTTCTCTTTTTGTATACCATCATCTAGGTCTATCTAAAATAATTTCATAGCTTTTTTTGGGCAATAGTTAAGTCTTCATGATAATATTATGCTCACATCTCATTTAAATTATTCTTCGAATTTTCGTATGAGTCAAAATGATAGCTCCTCATCTCTATTTTCTTCATCGACTCAAGTTGTATCTCCAACATTATTGGCACCTAGTATGTTTAGGTCAAATATTGGAGTCCCTATACTAGCATCACCTTCTATTAGTAGTACTACTGCATCAACTTGTTTAAAGACTCAAAATATTGGGGATTCAAGAGAATATGATTTTTTCATAGGTTGATTATCACCCCTGATGAGGATGTGTAAGTTATCTTTATGTTATTTTTAATTTGGTGAATGCATTCTTATATAAATTAAGTTTAATGCAGTGTTGCGCCATCATATGCCAACTTGCATATGGTTTCAGAATCTATCATCCATTCTTCAATGATGCTTTGGATAGATGAAAAAAAATTCGTACAATATCAGGAAACAAATATGAAATAAATTGGGGAAACTAAGCAAATACCCCATAAAAGAAAAATAATTACATAATTACAAACATATACCCCTTTATATTCATACCCCATTAAATAATTACACTATATCCTCCCAACTAATCTCTCTTAACTGATACTAAATCAGTATCATATATTGTATTGATATCATTAAGACTGGTAATTTTGCTAAATTGATGTTAAATCAATATCTATCTATCTATATCTATATATATATATATCTCTCTCTCTCTCTCTCTCTATATATATATATATACACACTTATAGTATTATTGACTAATGAGAAATTTCTAAACAAAAAATCTTAATGATACAAATACAGTATGTATATACTGATTTAGTATCAGTTAAGCAAAATTATCAGCCTTAATGATACCAATACAATATATGATACTGATTTAGTATCAGTTAAGTAAAAATTATCAACATTGATGAATGGAGGTATGGGATGTAATCTTTTTTGAGAGAATGGATGTTTCTTGAATTACTTTGGATTGGAGCATGACCATATAATTATTTTGAGTTTTATGGCCCATTAATATAGTTTTTCCAAATAAATTTAGGGCATAAATGAAATTCATTTTTATTTTAATTATCAAATATAAAAATTTTAATCTAATGATGTTATTTATTGTGCAGACAAAGTGTGTAGGAGAGTCATATTATGAAAATAAAATAAATGTCATTTTTAAGAAGAAAGCTCGTATACAAGTTTTAGATATATTGTTGAAGTTTGAAAAAAATAATGAAAAGCCCAATTGGCTACGAGAAAAAATATGGTTTAAATTTTTGAAGAAATGGAACACTCCTATATTTAAGAAGAAGAGTGAGCGAGCAAAGGCAACTCGGGCCTCCGTAAAGGGTGACTCTTTACAAATCGGAGGTTCTATGAATTTCATAGCCCACCAACAAAAATGCTAAAAAAAAATAATGGATTTTCCTTACTTTTAACTAAATGAGATTGAACTTTATATAAATTTTATTTATTAATTTTGCAGACGAAGTTAAAAGGTAAAGAGGTGACTACTGTTGAAGTATTTGAGAAGACACAAAAGAAAAGAAATATGAATGGTACAAAGGGAGAATGGATAGAGTCACATGCAGAGAAAACTTTTGTAAGTTATAACACTACAATATTATTTCATTTAACACTAACTTAGAATCTTAGATTTCCATGACAATAGATCAGAAAAAACCAACTGCAATTTGCCTCATCTCTGAAAACTAGAGATGGGGTGAGGGGCGTGGACAACTGATCTATTAGTTTATTTTAGCTTTAGTAGACATTGATCTGCCTTGATTTCTATTATGTATATTAGTGTTGACACCCAATTTTGGACCTCCACAATATAAATTGATCATCGAGCTTCCTAAATTCCAAATGATTTGAAATAATTGACTTTATAAAATTCAAAATATTTTTCAAGTCATTTTAAGTAATTTTGTCATTTTTATAAATTTTAAAATAATAAATATGATATTTTATATAATTACGTGTCTAATTAGTATATTTTATGAATGTTCGAAAATTGTCTCAAAAAGATTTTAGTTTTATTTAAATATTTGGTTATTTAGTTTAATTAATTAATAGCTTATATTTTGAGTTAATTAGTTTATAATTAAGTTAATTATTTTATTTTGTTAAGATTAAGAAGCTCATTAATTAATTTATATTAATCCGTCTTATTTAATATTTAGCCGAATTCACCGACTAAATTCAATTTTAGTTAAAACTCTTAATTCACAATCCATTTGGTCATCTTTTCAGTTACACTTGTAGCCCCATTTTGCCCCCAATTTGAATCAATTATCAGCCCACCAAATAACAACAACGTACAATATAATACCCAGGAATACAGACGCGTACCAAAATGACCCCCGCGAATTCGTTCTTCTTCTTCCAGCAGTAGCACGAACCAGACGACCCAAACCCAGAAATCGATCGCAAACAGCAGCCCATCGCGAAATCCAGGAACCCGAGCCCAGTCCTCTCGCGCGTCGTCCTGAATATTCTAGGTGTTACAATCTCGTTGCCTCTTCGTCCTTCTTCTCTAGATCGAGCGGCTATCCTTTTGAATCCGTTGGAATTGTACGAAATTAGTACTAGTTACAGCTTTCAGCCTTATCTCTAAAGAGGGACTTTGAATTTCGAATTAACTCAAGATCCCTCCCGTTTGGGGGGGGGGGGGGGGGGGGGGGGGGGGGGGGGGGGGGGGGGGGGGGGGGGGGGGGGGGGGGGGGGGGGGGGGGGGGGGGGGGGGGGGGGGG
>JAJOOR010050389.1:0-15878 GCA_036250505.1 Solanum acaule | reverse complement strand
CGGATTTTGATACGGTTGCTCTAAAATTTGGGTTAGACCCATTTCCCACTCAATTTGACCCCCTAAACAAGAATATGAAGTCGGATTTTCGAAAAATGAAATGGATTTTTTTTATATATAGCTAAACAAGTTTCCGGTAACTTTCGAAGCACATTTTTAAGAACTTTTTGGGTCATTTCAAAATCCGTCATTATATTTTAGTCATGGTTCCCACAACCCTAGTTGTGGTGTTTAGCCGCTCATGTTCTCAATGAAACAAACAGTAGAGATTATTGAAAGCATAATGAAGTAGGCTTACAATAATATCAAAACCAAAAGATTCTTGATTATCAGAACTAAATCAAGATAAAAAAGTTTGATCCAAAATGTTCGACCAAAAATGCGTTCAAAAAGGAAATTATCATTTCTCCACGCTCAAGAGTTCAAAAGTGAACCCAAGGTCTCCAACCTCTGCATCTCTTGTGTGCCAAGCTCTGTTGTTCTTTGATACTTCATTCATGACAACCATGATCTCAGGGTGATGGTTTTCTTATGAATGATCCACCACATACTGCATCCACAACTGGTTTACTCACAAAGTGTAATGACCTGTAAAATTCCTGCTTTAAGTGCCTTTTAGTAAGGCCATGATTTGCACATTTCTTTAGGTTTTGGATAAACCTCTACCATGTATCAAGCATTGCTTCCCCTAGTAATTTCTTGTGAGCACCTATTTCATCCTTCATTTGCAACTCTTTTGCCTCTGAGAAATATCTCTCCATGAAAGCCTCCATCAGCTCTACCCAAGTTCTGATTGAGTAGTGTGGAAACTCATTCATCCAGTTTGTTGCCTCCCCGTTAGAGACAATGGGAAAAACCTCAGGCTCATGGCATTTTGGCTAACTCCAGTAATCTCAGCCAACTTGCAAATTGCAATGAAGTTCATCAAATGATGATTCACATCCTCACTAGAAGTTTCTCTGAACATCCCTTTCAAATTCAACAGTTGAATCATGGTTTTGGTGATGGTAAATTTCACTCCAGGAGGCAATATTGGAGTAGTATGGCTCTACTAGCTCCAGCTCCATCTAGTTCCAAATCGTCTTCTTCAAATGCTACCCGCGCCAGTTGTTGGACTCGACCTCTTAGAGACAGTGGTTGGTGATGAGGAGGGCTATCTCTTCTACCCCTTAATTCTCCTCATTCACTCTGTTTGGGTCTTTGGCATTGTTCTAGGCACTTCCAGCTAGGGCCTCAACATCTTGTCTCAGCCTCTATCTCTGCACTTCAAGTTCTTGTGCATTCACCATATTCCTAATAGTGTTTTTTAACTCGGGATCGTAAGGAATCAAAGGTGCTCCCTTACGTCTGGTGTTTGGCATGCACTACTTAACTCACTTGTAGATGTCACAAACAAGAAACAAGAATTAAAATTAGGAATTATAACTACAAATGAAGTAATAGCTTATAGAGTATTTCTAAATTGAAATTCCTCGGCAGGGGCACCAAAATTTGAAACATCCAACTTACACCTCAATTAAGAAGTATAAACAGTGGAAGTAAATTATAAAACTCAAATAGACTTGAGGTCGATACCACAGGGAATTTATAGAAGAAATAAATTTATTGGCGCTTATATTCAATTGTTGTTAATATTGCCGAAAGAAATGAATTACAAAAAGTAAATATTGGGTTCTTTGGAATTTAAGTAACCAATTTCTGTTGAACTCAAATGTTAATAGTAGAAAACAATAAGTTCAAGATGTAATAGTTGATTTAGCGAGACTAGGATTGTGTTCCCCATGACCTTTAACTCACAACTCAAATTCTATACAAATAACAATTTATCGTCAACCTTATATGTTCATAGCAACTTAGGTACATCTATCTAAACGGTTTTTAGCCCTATTAGACGACTTTCACTCTTATCCTCTTGGTCTTAGAGTGTTTTGAATCTTACCCTTGCATACTTGTTAAGAAGATTATTCTCTCTAAAGCTCGAATCTTTAAAACAAGTTAATAGAATTCGTTTCTAGATTTTCCTAATCATCATTTTTCTCTCGAACATATGATAAATACAAACATGTTTTAATGTGTGCACTCATTAGAAGACCTTCATTATGAATGTAGAAACAACATGTGCAGTTAATAATCAAAAGATACTCATGTTTGAATCCATCATTATGTTTTAGTCATGTTTCCCACAACCCTAGTTGTGGTGTTTAGCCGCTCATGTTCGCAATGGAACAAATAATAGAGATTATTGAAGCATAATTGAGTAGACTTACAATAATATCAAAACAGAAAGCTTCTTGACTATCACAACTAAATTAGGATCACAAAGTTTGATCCAAAATGTTCGACCAGAAATGTGTTAAAAAAGGAAACTATTATTTTTCCACGCTCAAGATGTCTCAGAGTTTTGATAATAATTCAAAAATAAACCCTAAGGAATTAAAATATTGTTAAAAAAGAGTCCTACATGAAGAAGGATACAGGTAGTCAACTCAACTCACAAAAAGGGTAACAGTCTGTGAAGTTGTTCACAGCCTATCAAAACCCCTCGTACCAACACTTAGCCAAAACATTGTCAATCTCCAAGTGCATCTTCTTCACAAGCCACTATAAATCTCGAATAATGCACCACAACCTATCTAGGGCCTTTTGACTCCAGACTTCAACTTTATTTCCTCCAATTCACTTTCAAGACCATCTTCACGTCCCATTTATAGCTAGACAACCCGTCTGGCCTCTCATTTGGTCTACATCTCTTCATTTTCACTCTTTCTTTCTATCACTTGTTTCAAAGTATTTGACCTGCACAATATCGAAAGAACCATCATATCCACATAAACATGCTTGACTTCTTTAAATAATCCTTTGTTTTGGGCGTCAAATGTGCTATGAGTTCACGACACATCAGGCAGAATAGGAAATTCTCTACCTTTGGACCCATAATTCAAAAAATAGGGTGAGAGTTTGGAATTATGGATAATCCAAGGATTGTGTTAGGGAGAGAACATTGTATAGAGGAAAACATATTCTAGAAGTAAATCTCTTAGTGTTCTTGAAGGCAAGTTGCCTCGCATTTCATTTGTGGATTCGAAGTTTGTATTCTATTTTACTAATATCTTTTTCCTTACTTCATTTTCTTGTTCTTATTTGTTGGAAATGTGGGTGTAATTCTTCTGTTAAATTAGGGCTTTTGTGCTAGAAATAGACAAAGCTATTTGGGTGTTTGATTAATTTCTCTATTACTTTTGTAGTTTTTTGCTTCCATACTTGATTTCATGATGTAAGTTCAATATAGTTTTCATTTTTACATTTATAGGTTGAGAGTGCACACTCAATCTTAGCTTTCTATCTCCGATTGATGCTCGAAATAGTTTGATTGGAGTGGAGAATTAGATTGATAATCAAATTTTGACTTTTAATCCTGAATTTGAGATCGGAAGTTTAAAGTTTAGGGTTTCTTTGTTGGGTGCAAGGCTTCCTCTAAAGTGAGGTCTAAGTTAAGATTGTGGGTAGTTTCGTATTTGTGTGATTGAGACTGAAATGAGATATCAAAGTAAAGCACTTTGAGATCGAAAGATAATTAGCGTAATTGATGATGACCTAACCTACTTATGAATGATTGATCTTGGAATGAATTGCAATGGATCGTTGAGTGTTGATTGAATCTCAAGTTTTCCCAATTCCATACATCCCTGCTTGATATCGTCTTTGCCTCCATTTGAAGTGTAGTTATAAAAGTTTCCTTCTATTTGATATTTGTGTAACTTGTATGTCTAGGTTCAAACTAATATGTAGTTATATTTTATCTTTTCAATTGTCGTTATGTTGTTCATTGTGGGATTCGACCCCGACTCCTAGTTGGTTATTTTTATTGACGGTGACCACTCAGTCTTTTAATTAGTTTTGGAGGGTGGTTTGAGCGTTATAAAAAATGGCGCCACTGCCATGGAATAATAAGGCTTATTGAATTGATTTAGGATTTCTAGTTTACTTGTTTCTATCCAGATTATGAATAATTGTCTGTATTTTCTTTTGTTTTATTTCTATGGCTTTTTTAATCATTGCATCTTTGGGGATAGGTTGCCCTCTATCGACCCACATTATTGGGGTCGTGCTTTCCAAGCTCATTTGGGGCGAGAAAGTCCTATACCAATCCTTTGATATAATTGAAAGTCTTAGAGAATTGTTACTAGCTCGAAGCTATGACGTGTTCTACTTTGGGATGAGGCTTAATACTCTTAGGGCTAAGATGACATCAACCATGAGGATGGAAAATCCTTATTATCCAATGGCCCAAAAGAGCGAAGAAGATTCTCACGACTTGCACCTTACTTGGTGTGTTGAGACGAGCCAATTCATGTTCGAAGTTGAACTGTTTGAACCCGATCTAAGTGAAGAGGTGAAGGTGGATATGGAAGATATCTTGAGCTTGTGCATCCAACCCAAGACAATAATAATCCAAGAATCCAAAATATGTAGCATAATACTAGAGTTGCAAGAAAAAGCAAAAAAGATCATATTTGGCAACTCCAGTTCATGTGAAGATGAGAGTGTCACTCACTTGAAGGCCAAGAATTATGAAGTTCGATGCTCACGTGGCCTAGTGAGTCTTTCACTCTTGCCCAATGATCCAAAACGAAAGCATGATGCAATGTTGGGTAAGAAATTCAAGTCTTCAAAGTGGGGAGATTGGGTGAAACGCTTGATGCTCTTTTGAACTCCCCATGCTCTTCGGATTAAAATTGATCTCATGTTAGGTTACAGTTCATTGCCTCGAAGTGGAAACACAGAGGGTGATGTACCAGCATCATGCCGTGACGTTAAATTGTGCGTTTGATGGGAGGCACCCCATTGCATCTATATTAGTTTAATTTTAAGTTTTCACCTTTTAAATTAGGTTTAATTTGTGTTTTTGACTAATCCACATGATTTTGGAGTTAATTTGAACAGGTTTGGAGGCATGAATGTTGAAGAAAATAAAGTTCGGGGTTAAAACCCCATTGGAAAATGACTTGGAGGGAATTTTGGGCACCTAGGTTAGCCCAATGAGACTGGGAAAATCACCCATTGGACCTTTGAGCTCTCCCAATTGGACAATGAGTGGCTTAACAAAAATTCTTCAGAAGTCGCAAAAGCGAACATGAGTTCACTTAAGTGAAGTACGCAAAATAAGCTCCTTCTCGCAAAAGCTATCATTGCTTAAGCGGAGAGGAACTCGATTAAGCGAACCCCGACCTTTCAACAGTAGTCGCAAAAATGACCAAATGCCGCTTAAGCGAAGGTAATGTATTTCAAAAGGCATTTTGGGGAACCAAATGGACAAAACTTAAAATAAAAAAGGTCCGACATCTTGATCTCCCTCTTCACTTGTTCCAAAATGATTCTGACCTTTTGTTCTTCATTGTGCTATCAAAATTTGGTATGTTTCTTTCACTCTTACTCTCTTGAGTGGTAATAATCATTGTTATTTTTGATTACTTTGTTGAAAGTTGGGGGTAGTCGGCGGGTAGTAAACTCTCAAACTTCGAGGTTTAAAATTGTGATTATGTTGGCCAAATTCTTTGTCTAAATTGTTGAATGCATGTGCAATTAGGAGTATTTGCAGAAGTCTTGATTATCCATTTCATGATCCAATTGTTGAAATGTCACACCCCAAGGCTACCCCCTTGGCGTAACACGTGACCTAGGATCACAAATGACCCCAAGATAACCCTGAGCTTGCATATCATAGCATACTAAGATAAAATGGCATGAGAGATACTATGCACAAGCTAGAAATCATAATAAACTAGAATGATGGGGAATAACCAAAACTGTCTAAATATATAAACTATGAGTTTAATAACAATTGAAAGATCAAACTCAAAACTAAAACTGAATCTAACTATGTTTGAATAAAAGCCTCTAACTGACTTGAGATGCTGGGACATGCCCCAGCTAACTCTAGAAAAACTGAAAATAAAGGAAAACATGTTTATCGTCCTCGAAGAATGAGGACTCACCACTGATACTGCTGAACTGGTGATCGGGAGCCGATCTATGTGTGATCTGGATGGTGAGGACTTAAACCTACATCATGAGAAGATGTAGCGCAGAGTATGCGTGAGTACTTGAAAGGTACTGAACATGCAGGATAGGATAAAGCTGAACAATATATAAATAACTAAAATAAAGCATACTGATAAATGATATAAGATGAACATGATGAATGTACTAAGCATGTTGAATATGAACTAAACTGAATGCAATGACACAGTTTATAACATACTGAAACTGAATACTGAAATATACTGGTAACCTAGTCAATACACTAGAATCTGACTATGGGAGCTACTATTAACTGATATAAAGCCATGTGAGCTAAACGTGGAGTCCGATGTATACGCCCCATCGAGAGGACCGAATATACGTTGCTAGGAGTATAAAGGCATGACTAGCATGATCACTAAATATGATACCTACAGAGGGAACTTAACCTACAGGGGCACGTAGTTCTGGGACTATGAGGGTGACTAATCCTAGTCCAACTCGGTATTAAACCTACTTCGAATAGAATGTATAAAATATAATATAACTGAAATAAAATGGATAGCTCGAGATTCTGACATGTTAACTAAAAATGCAACAATAAGTACTGATAAGGAAACATTTGAAAGCTAATGCATGTATATCTGTATAAACTAACCTAGTAAGTGTAATCCATGAACTAAACGAATCTACACAACTAGGGTTCAAAATTTCATGCAATGATTAAGCAACATATTTACGAAAATGTAATATTCTGATTAGGATTAATCTAACAACTAAGTCACAACAATAATCTGAAGTTCTAGAAACCCTAAGTCTAAACATAATGAAGGGACTCAAGAATCTGACTGAATTCTAGGGACCTAATGGACGAAAGGAAACCACTATTTAAATACCACATACCTGGTGACGAATTCCATGGAGAAATCTTTCAATTTTAGGGCTGGAACTGAGGGAAACTTGATGTGTTCTTGGAGAGGTTTGGCCGATGCTTTCTCTCTTCTTTTGCTTGGTTTGATCAATTTCTTTGAGAATGAATTGGTTAAGGTAAAGTCTGATTAAGTTACTAAGGTAAAACTGACCAAAACGATGTAGTTTAGGGGTTAAATGACGTAGTTTAGGTGTCCAACGCATAGGGAAAAGACTAAATGGCCCCTGACTTAATAGTTGTCGCGGCCAACCGACGGGCCTGATCGACGGACCGTCGATCTACTGACGGCCTGTCCTGTCAGTCCGTCAATCGACTTTATAGGAGGGGGGTCAAGCGGTCTTGATCCACGCACCAGGATCACGGCCGTGGTCTAACCTACGTTCCGTGGGCTCGGCCGTGGGTCCACCCTTAGAAGAATTTTTCTGGGTTTCTGGGGAGGGGCTGCAGGTGGTCAACCACGGACCCCACCTACGGTCCGTGGTAGGTCCCCGTTGGTGGCACCTTCAACTTCTGATTTTCTACAATCTGGTCTTCCTAGCATACGGGGTGTTACATTATCTCCCCCTTGGGAAAATTCATCCTCGAATGAAGCCTAAACGAGTTGAATATGGAGGAAAAGAGCTGCAATCCCTACCACTAGGTACTTGAAACGAGAATCTGACTGAACTAAGTTTCAAGAAAATGCAAATATGCTGAAAATGCAACACTAACCGAAGGAACAAGATACTAAGACTGAATTTACGCATGATTAACTGAAAGACTGGAGAGGAACTATTACCTCAAGCTGGAATGGAATCCGAAGGAAAGAGATGAGGATACTTTGCCTTCATGGCTGCTTTTGCTTCCTAAGTAGCTCCCTCTACGGACTGACTCCTCCATAATACCTTAACTGAAGCAATTTCTTTATTTCTCAACCTTTGAACCTGACGATCAAGAATCTCAAGTGGCATATCCTCCTAAGTGAGACTATTCTTCACATCCATACTTTCCAATGGTACTATAGATGCTGGATTACCAACACACTTCTTTAACAACGAAATGTGAAAGACCAAATGGATTGCTGCTAGTTCTACTGGCAACTCTAACTCATAAGTCACTTTACCAACTCTTTTCAAAATCCTGTAAGGGCCTACATATCTAGTACTGAGCTTCCCTTTCTTGCCAAATCTCATCACCCCCTTCATAGGTGACACTTTCAGGAAGACCCAATCATCATTTGGAACTCCAAGTCCCTTCTCCTTACATCTCTATAGGACTTTTGATGACTCTGGGATGTCCTAAGTCTATCTTTGATGCGCTGAACTTTTTCCATAGCATCATGAACCAAATCTGGCCCTATCAAAGCTGCTTTACCTAGTTCAAACCAATTAACTGGAGATCTGCACCTACACCCATATAATGCCTTATAAGTAGCCATCTGGATGGTGAAATGGTAGTTATTATTGTAGGCAAACTCTATAAGAGGAAGGTGATCATCCCAACTACCCTTAAAGTCGATCACGCAAGCTCTCAACATGCCCTTTAAGGTCTGAATGGTACATCACAATAAATCACATAAATGTCAGAACCCTCTGGTAGAGTCAAAACTACAGCTATAGTCAACCTAGTTTTCAGTTCTGAGAAGCTTTTCTCACACTCATCTAACCACTGGAACTTAACCTTCTTCTGAGTCAACTTAGTCAATGGAGAAGCTATGGATGAAAATCCTTCCAACAACCTTCTGTAATAACCAGCCAAACCCAAGAAACTTTTGATATCTACAGGAGAGGTAGGTCTGGGCCACTATTTCACTGCCTCTATTTTTTGAGAATCCACTCGGATCCCTTCGCTAGACACTATATGACCCAGGAAAGTAACTGATTGTAACCAAAACTCACATTTGCTAAACTTAGCGAATAACTGGCGATCTTTGAGAGTTTGTAGGAAAACCCTCAAATAAGTTGTATGTTTTTCCTCATTCATAGAGTAAATAAGGATATCATCAATAAAGACGATAACAAACAAGTCCAAATACTTGAACTTGTTCATTAAATCCATGAAAGTTGCACTAGCATTGGTTAGTCCAAATGACATAACTACAAATTCATAATGACCATACCGAGTTCTGAAGGCTACTTTAGGGATGTCACTATCTCTGAATCTGACTCTGAGCTGATGATAACTGGATCTGAGGTTTATTTTTGAAAAATGACTAGCACCCTGAAGTTGATCAAACAAGTCATTAATCCTGGGGATATGGTACTTATTCTTGATAGTGACTTTGTTCGGCTGTCGATAGTCACTGCACATCCTGAGAGAACCATCTTTCTTTCTCACGAACAACATTGGTGCACCCTATGGGGAAATACTGGGTCTGATGAAGCCCTTTTCTAGAAGGTCTTTCGAAAGCTCTTTCAATTCCTTAAGCTCAGCTGGAGCCATTATGTAACGAGAAATAGAAATAGGCTAGGTATCCGTAAGAAGATCAATTTCGAAGTCAATTTCTCTTTCGGGAGGAACTCCAGGAAGATTTTCTGGAAACACTTCTGGGAACTCATTTACTACTAGAACTGACTCAAGAGTTGGGGTTTCAGAGTTTGAATCCTAACCCAAACTAGATGATCGAGATACCCCCTTAGAGATCATCTTTCTGGCCTTAAGGTAGGAAATGAATTGACCCATAGGCACTGAGCTACTACCTTTCCACTCTAAGACTGGTTTGTTGGAAACTGAAAGCGAACAATCCCAGTTCTACAATCGACTGAGGCATAATAGGAATGTAACCAATCCATGCCTATAATGATATCAAACTCTACCATTTCTAACTCTACAAGATCTGCTGAGGTGACTTTCTGGGAGAGTATGATAGGGAAATTTCTGTATAGCTGTCTAGCTATAACTAGGTGACCAACTGGAGTAGAGTCTGAGAGAATTTCTAGACTAACATCAAAGTTTACTGCTATATATGGAGTTACAAAGGAAAGAGAAGCCTCTGGATCTAACAAAGCATAAACATCTACGTGAAAGACTCGTAATGTACCAGTGACCACATCAAGAGAATCTTCGTGGTCCTGGCGAGCCTAGAGAGCATACAACATGTTCTTGCACTGACTGCCACCTGTACCAGATGAAATACCCTGCTGGGTTGGGCGACCTGCTGGTGCTGCTGAAGTTGTAGACTTAGCCCTACTATTGTTACCTTATTGTCCTTGTTTAGAAGAAGGGAAATCCCTCAATCTGTGACCACTCTGACCACAATCAAAACATCCTTCCTTACCTATCATACACTCGCCCGAATGGTTCCAACCACACTTTGGACAAGGTGGGTAGGTTCTAGTACTTGAAACACTCCCCTGAAACTTAGAGACTGATGCCCTACCTTTATGATCCTATCAAAACCTGGGGGATGGAGCACTAGATGATGAAGGTGTTGGAGATAAAGATTTCTGCTGAAACAACGAGCGATTTCCACCCAATTTCTGCTGAGAGTACACATAGTTTCCTGTCCTAGACTTCTTGTTGTCCTTAGCCTATTCCCTCAGCTTATCTCCCTCAACCTGCTGAGCATGAGTCATGAGCCTAGAGATGTTCATGTCCTCCAACAACATATCATTTCTACACTCTGTCTTCACCAAGTCAGGTACTCCAAAAAAGAACTTACTCATCTGCGCTCTGGGATCAACAACCATATTTGGAGCATACCTGGAGAGCTGGGTGAACTTAAGTCCTTACTCTTGAACTGATATAGAGCGTTGCCTCAAATTCATGAACTCCTGAGTGTTTGCCTCTCTCAACTCCCTTGGGAAGAACCTGTCCAGAAAAGCTTCGGTAAAACACTCCCAAGTTACAAGAGTTGCATTCTCACCCCTGTTTTCCTTCCATTTAGTGAACCAAATATGATATATATCCTTGAGCTGGTAGGACGCCAACTCTACCCTATCATTTCCAGTTACTTGCATCACTCCAAAGATATTCTTGACCATCAATAAAGTTCTAGGGATCCTCACCAACTTGTGACCCTAGAAACTCAGGTGGATTCATCCTAACAAAATCACGGACCCTAGCTGCCACTGATCCACCACTAGCATTTGTAGGAACTGGAACGTGCTGATTGTAGTGGTTGGCTACACTTTAGCCCAAAAGTTGAATGGCATTTCGAGACTCAGCATTTGAAACCTCATAGTCCGGGACATGAGGAGCTCCGTTAGCGTTGAAGGCATCATTATTCCTTTTGTAAACTCTACGAGGAGGCATAAACTGAAAACGCATAACGTCGAGTTAGAAACAGGAGATCATACCCACACACGATAAGAATATCAAGAAAGTGAAGTTTCTTTCCTAAACCACTTCGTAGCCTCCCCCTCATAAGTGTTGCGCGCTTCACACTCATGAAAGGGATTCTACTTAGTGCGGCTTTTCAGAAATCCTAGTACTCCTAAACCTAGTGCTCTGATACCAAGTTTGTCATTCCCCGAGGCTACTCCCTTGGCGTAACACGGGACCTAGGATTAAGAATGACCCCAAGCTAATCATGAGCTGACATATCATAGCATACTAAGATAAAATGGCATGCGAAATACTATGTGGAAGCTAGAAATCATAATTTACTGGAATGATGGGGAAAACCCAATACTTTATGAATATATAAACTATGAATTTAATAACAATTGAAAGATCAAGCTCAAAACTAAAACTGAATCTAACTATGTCTGAATTAAGGCCTTTAACTGACTAGAGATGACGGGACATTCCCCAGCTAACTCTTGAACAAAGGAAAGTGAAAAATTGAAAATAAAGGAAAACATGTTTATCGTCCTCGAAGAATAAGGACTCACCACTGATAGTGCTGAACTGGAGATCGGGAGCTGATTTATGTGTG
This sequence comes from Solanum acaule, assembly GCA_036250505.1. Taxonomy (NCBI): domain Eukaryota; kingdom Viridiplantae; phylum Streptophyta; class Magnoliopsida; order Solanales; family Solanaceae; genus Solanum; species Solanum acaule. Next base: position 4,068 of record JAJOOR010050389.1, on the reverse strand, counting down.
ATCAGGATACTGAGGACCTAAACCTACATCACGAGAAGATGTAGCGCAGAGTAAGCCTCAGTACTTCAAAGGTACTGAGCATGCATGAAAGGATAAAGCTGAACAATATATACATAACTGAAATAAAGCATATTGATCAATGGTATAAGATTAACATGAAAAATATACTAAACATGTTTAATATGAACTAAATTGAATGCAATGACCAAGTTCATAACATACTGAAATATCAATACACTTGAATCTGACTATGGGAGCTACTATTAATCGACATAAAACCACATAAGCTAAACGTGGAGTCCAATGTATACCCCCCATCGGGAGGTCCCAATATACCTTGCCAGGGGTATAAAGGCATGACTGGCGTGATTACTAAATATGATGCACACATAGGGGCCTTAACCTATGGGGGCACGTAGTTTTGGGACTATGAGGGTGATTGGCCCTATTCCAACTCGGTATCAAGCGTACTCCCAATAGAATGTGTAAAATACAATATAACTGAAATATCGTGGATAGCTCGAGATAACGACATGCTAACTTAAAATGCAACATTAAGTACTAATAATGAAACATTTGAAAACTGATGCATGTATATCTGTATAAACTGATCCAACAAGTATAATTCATGAACTAAATGAATCTACACATCTAGGGTTCAAAATTTCATGCAAGGATTAAGCAACATAGTTATAAAAACATAATATTCTAATTAGGATTAATCTAATAGCTAAGTCATTACAATAATTTGAAGTTCTAGAAACCCTAAGTCTAAACCTAATGAAGGGAATCAAGAATCTGACTGAATTCTAGGGACCTAATAGGCGAAAGGAATCCACTAGTAAACTCCCACATTCCTGGTGACGAATTCCACAAAGAAATCTTTCAATTTCGGGGCTGGAACTGAGGGAAACTTGCTGCGTTCTTGGAGAAGGTTTGGTCAATTCTTTCTCTTTTCTTTTGTTTGGTTTGATCGATTTCTTTGAGAATGAATTGGTTAGGGTAAAGTATGATTAAGTTACTAAGCTAAAATTGACCAAAACGACGTAGTTTAGGTGTCCAACGCATAGGGAAAAGACCAAAATGACGTAGTTTAGGGGTTAAACGACATAATTTAGGTGTCCAACGCATAGGGAAAAGACCAAACGACCCTTGACTTAAAAAATCTCAAGGTCAACTAATGGGCTTGATCGACGGACCATTGATCGACTGACAGCCCATCCCGTCAATCCATCGATCGACTTTAGAAGAGGGGTTCTAGGGGTCTTGATCAACTGACCAGGACCACGGACCGTGATCTGACCTAAATTCCGTGGGTTGACCCTTAGAAGATTTTTTTTTTTGGGTTTCTGGGGGCGGGGATGCAGGTGGTCAACAACAGACCCCACCTATGGTCCTTGGGTGGTCCCCATTGGTGGAATATGCAGTTTTTGACTTTCTGCAATCTGGGCTTCCTAGCATACAGGGTGTTACATGAAATTATTTTGGGCGCCACGTAATTGATAAAATTCCCTAATGAACTCTAAAATGATTTTCGAAACTTTTTATCCCAAAATGATTGAGTTTATTGGTTTCTTGTTTGTTGATTTTACATTGATGGTAGTTAAAATTTTGTTGTAAATCTCGAAATCTAAATTAGTTGTTCATGTTGAACGGGTTGACTGTTCGCTTTTGCGAACTGGCCATCGCTTAGATGATGTTTGCTTGTGCGAACTCCTTTGCCTTTTTGATTCCCGCTTAAGCGGCCATTTGGCCTATTCGGCGATGTTCACTTAAGCTAACTGAGCATCACTTTTGCGATATCTAGGGCAGTTTCCTAGCCGTGTGAATTTTTTCAGTTTCTTTTTTTTGTTCTGAATTGAGTTCCAATATTTTTCTTTGAATTTTATTATGAAATATCATTGCTTAATATATAATTCACACACTCAAATGCTATTGTGATTTACAGATTCTCTCAAGTCAAGAATGGCACATGAAGTTGGTTTTGAGGAGGAAGTGGTGGTCGACTATGACCAATATCAATTTGTCTCTATCTTGGCATAAGAGATATATTATGCTGATTTGATAAAGAAAAAGCTACTTCCAAGAGAGGCATATCACTTGATAAAGTTGAGGAAACACTTCCAATTTTCCACCAAAGGCTGTTGGCATCTAGTTGGATATGCTTTGCAGCTGAAACTTGCAAGGCAAATGAGCAATAAGTGCGGGAGTTCTATGCCAACCTTATGGATACCAACATGGCATCAAGAATGATCACTATCCGGGGAAAGGTTGTTGATTATGGTCCAGAAGCAATCAATTATGTATATGGGCTACTCAACCATGATATCTAGGCGTTCACTGAGAAGATTGTGCATTTGGTGCTTGGCTAGCTTCAAAGCTATGCTAGGCAAGACTGTTCCGTGGGTCATCACAAAGGCCGAAATATTATGCTTGTCTATGTCCTGTTAAATATAATTCATTTAATTGTGGACGAGTTCCGAGAGTTCAAAATGCATAACATCCTATCTCTTGTTGTTTCATTTATGATCACGGAGCTTTGCGAATGGGCTTAGGTGTAGGTACTTCCGGGTGACAGTTAGATAGACCCCAAAAGAGTTGATCTTTCCAATTAAAATGTGGGTGAGGGCTTGGTGGTGAAAAGCAATAAAAGGAAGATTGATTCTGGTAAGTCCGTGCATGTGGATGACAATTCTCCTAGAACTCTAGTTGTGGGCCCTTTTGAATCTTTGGCAAGTGAGTTACGGGTTGTGAAAGAGTTAGTGGAAAAGCCACCACAGGGGCCGAGTGAATCATTTGCGAGGACTAGATATTATGTGCCTCAAAGTGAGTTTGATGCTTACTTGATTGATCAAAGGAAGCAAAAAGCTCAACTTGCAAATTTTGAGAAGGCGTATGCTAGCTTGGCCCTGTCACATGGTGAGTTAAGTATGTCACACGGTAAAATGAAGAAGCGGGAGAAGAGTAGAGACAAGTTCTTCATTCAGATGTGGAAAAGGGTGAAAGGCCTTTGGAAAGTGTTGATGGATATGAGCCGGTCATATGGAGCGATGATGGTGGAGATAAGGATAACAAGGCCACCGAGACTAATGAAGAAGATTGAGGAAGCCAATGGAGCCCCTTCGTATTCTCTTTTTGAGCATTATGGTTGTGTTGTGAGGAAACAACATCCTTTTTGTTGGGAGTGCTCCCCTTTGGGTTGCTTTATCTTGTTTTGATTAGCATGTTGGACTGTTGTTTGTGTGTTTTTATTTTGGATTATTGTGCGAATTTGTCGTTTCTATTATATTTTTAGTTTTATTCTATTAGTGTATTTTGTTTGTTTATGTTTTGTAGAGATAAAGTGTGATGATTGTGTTCAATCTTGATGCCTTGAAGGAGGGAAATCTGAGTACCAGAAGCTTATGAATTTGGCAACCATTGCAAAAGCTCAATGAAAAGGCCTAAATTTTCCAAATGATAGATCAGGTGATGTCATTTTAAGGGTAACTCATCATTTTTTTTAGTTTTGTTGGCTTGGTTGTTCCTAGATATGAGGTTGTGACTTGTTTGGTACTAATAGATTTAGTCAAGCATCGTAAGTTGTGAAATGAGCATCCCTCCAAAAATTTTATGAAAGTAAATGATTTTGTGACTCCAAATTACTAGATGGTGAATATAAAATGACTCTTTTTTTCCTAACTAGGAAGTGAAATTAGGTCGTTTTGAATAGCTTCATGCCATGTGTGGTGAGTCTTTGTGAATAATGACTTGTGTTCACTTGTGTTAACTAGAACTTGCCCGGTTGGTCTTAAAATGTTGGTCATGATTGAGTTTGGTTGGAGAAATGATATTAGGCTTTCTTTGATTGTCCATGAAGTCCACTTAGCCTAAAAGATCCCACCTTTGCCCTAATTGTATCCCTAGTTGTCCCCTTCGAGCCTTATCCTTTATTGGCAGCCACAATACAAGCCTTGAACCTTTTTAAAAAGTTATCTTCTTTTGAACCCTTTAACCTTCTTGAACTTGAGAATTGTGGAAGTTGAGGCTAAAAATCTATGTTGGGGGAGCGGGGGGGGGGGGGGGGGG
>JAJOOR010050388.1:0-12520 GCA_036250505.1 Solanum acaule | reverse complement strand
GTGGTGAGTCCTCATTCTTCGAGGACTAGTGACATGTTTATCTTTGTCGCTTTTAGTCTTTAGTTTCAGTTTTGCTAGATCTAGTTGGGGCATGTCCCAACATCTCTAGTCAGTTTAGAGGCTTATTTCAGACATAGTTAGATTCAGCCTAGTATTGAGTTAATATCTTCTTTGAATTAAACTCACCAGTTTTCATTTATCTCAGTTATAGTATATGGCTATTCCCCATCTTTTCATTTTATTTATGATTTAGCTTCCGCATCAGTTTATTATATTTAGTATGCTCATGATCATGCCAGCAAGGTTAGCTTGGGATCACTTGTGGTCCTAGGTCCCATGTCCGCGTCTCGGGGGTAGCTCGGGGCGTGACAAGATCGTATCCAACTAGAATAATCAACAGGCCCCAGTTCATGCAAACTCCACTGGTGGATCATCTGCATCCAGGGTTCAATACTTTGTTCTTATGAATCCACCAGATTTTCTTGGATCGAGGGTTGGTGAGGATCCACCGAATTTCTTTGACAAGATTAAGAAGATTCTAAAAGTAATGCAAATGATCGGTACTGAGAGTGTTGGGCTAGCATCCCATTAACTCAATAGTGTGGCTCATATCTGGTTCATGCAGTGGAATGAAAACAGGGGTGAGAATGTAGCTCATGTGACGTGGGACTGTTTTACTGGAGCTTTTCTGGACAGGTTCTTCCAGAGAGAGTTGAGGGAGGATAAGGCCCAGGAATTCATGAACTTGAAGCAGGGTTTAATGTCAGTCTAAGAATACGGGTTGAAGTTCACCCAGGTTTCTAGGTATTCTCCAAATATGGTTGCCGATTCGAAAGCAAAAATGAGCAAGTTCTTCTTTAGAGTAACTGATTTAGTGAAGACCGAGTGTAGGAATGTCATGCTATTAGGAAATATGGTTATCTCCAAACTAATGACTCATGTTGAGCAAGTTGAAGGAGATAAGCTGAGGGAAATAGCTAAGGATACCAATAAAGCTAGGACATGTAACTATGAATACTCACAGCAGAGATAGGGCGGTGGAAATCACTCACAGTTTCAACAGAGGTCTACAACCCCATCACCTTCATTAACTAGCGTTCCATCCCTTAGGTTTTTATAGGATCAAAAAATGAGAGCATCAAGCTCTAAGTCACAAGAGAGTGCTTCAAGTAACCAGACTTTTCCAATTTCTCCAAAGTGCGGTAAGAATCATCCAGGCGAGTATCTTACAGGCAGAGAGGGGTGCTTTGGGTGTGGTCAGTCTAGTCATAGGTTGAAGGATCGCCCTTCTGCTAGGCAAGGATAAGGAGGTAACAGGGCTCAGTCTACAACTTCAATAGCTTTGGTGGGTCGCCCTACTCATTAGAGTGCCTCGTCTGGTGAAGGTGGTGGTCAGCGCTAGAACAGGTTGTATGCTCTTTAGGCTCGCCAGGACCAACAATATTATCCTGATGTGGTCACTAGTACGTTGCAAGTCTTCCATTTTGATGTATATGCATTGTTAGATCCAGTGATACACTTTGATTTGTAAACTCACTATATAGTAGTAAACTTCGGTGTCATTCTAGAAAGTATCTCAGAACCCTTCTCAGTCTCTACTCCAGTTGGTGACACATCTATAGCTAGATAGGTATACATAAATTGCCATGTCACAGTTTCCCAGGAGTTCACCTCATCAGACCTTGTAGAGTAAGAAATGCTAGATTTTGATATCATTCTAGGCATGGATTGGTTACATTCTTGTTATGCCTCAGTCGATTGTAGAACTAGGATCGTTTGATCTCAGTTTCCAAACGAGCCAGTCTTAAAATGGAAGGTTAGTAACTGAGTTCCTATGGGTCGATTTATCTCTTACTTTAAGGCTAGGAAAATGATTCCCAAAGGGTATATCTATCATCTTATTCGCGTTAAGGATTCAAACTCTAAAACCCCAACTCTTGAGTCAGCCCCAGTCGTAAATGAGTTTCTAAAAGTGTTCCCAGAATATCTTCCTAAAGTTCCTCCCAAAAGGGAAATCGACTTTGGAATATATATCCTTCAAGATACCCCTCATTTTTCGATTCCTCCTTACAGAATGGCTCTAGCCAAGCTTAAGGAATTAAAAGAACAATTGAAAGACCTTCTAGATAAGTGTGTCATCAAACCTAGTATCTCTCCATAGGGTCACTCGTGATCCTAGGTCCCGTGTTACGTCTATGGGGTAGCCTCGGGGAGTGACAGTTTCGGGGCATGACACACTTGGGATCAGAGCCTAAGGTTCAACTGTCTTAGGGTGTTTACGAAACCGTGTCAAGTTGAGTCCTCTTTATAAGTGTGTAGCGTGCCACACTTATAACAAGGAGGCTATGAGACATTAAGGAAATTTTCCATTTTCATATTATAGTGTCGTGATATAAAGTCGAAGTCTGATAAATTCACTATAATTCCTACTCTTCCCATTTTCAAACTATGCATCCATTAAGAGTTAACATTAAACATCAAATGCGAGAACCTCGGTCCCTATTGGGGTGAATGTTGAGCAGTTCGCCCTATTCATGTGACATAAACCCATCATGGGGTTTGTACTGCTAGATCAACTTCTCGTGGGATCCCACTGACTCAAACTCCTCAGTGTGATGTGACTAATGTTGAATTCAGACAAACTATGCAAATGTTAGCTCAAATTGTGACATCCTAGGCAAATAGACGGGGTGCTACTAGTTCTGTTTCTCACGTTGCTTAAGATGCTACTCGATTTGGTCAATTTATCAGGTTAAGTTCTCCAAGATTTTCTAGTACTACGATTGAGGAGGATCCTCAGGATTTTGTAGATGAAATGGAGATAATCTTTAGGGTGATACATGCTAGTGAGACAGAAGAAGTTGAGTTGGTTGCTTACGAACTAAAGGGTGTAGCTTATCAATGGTATTATCAGTGAGAGGAGGTTTGGGTGAGAATATTGAGCTAGCTTTTTGGGAAGACCTTTTTGAGGCTTTTCTTGATCATTTTTTCCTCAAGAATTGAGGGAGGCGAAAGCATAAGAGTTGGTGAATATGAAATATGGGAAGATGAGTGTAAAATAATATTATCTAAAATTCACTCAGTTGTCTGGTTATGCCCCTGAGTTGTTGTCCAACATGAGATCTAACGTGAGAAAGTTTGTGTCGAGAATTTTTTATGAGGTAACCCTCAAATGTAGAGCGGTATTGCTTAACAAGGACATGGATATAACTAAGTTGATGGTGTACGCACAACAAGATGAAGGGGAAAAGAATAAGAGAGCGGTTAACGATGAGCAGCTAGGTAAAAAGAATAGACAACCCAAACATGAGCCACAACATCAGGACAGTGGTAGGTGAAAGGACAAGTTCTTTCGAAGGAATCTTGGGTCCAGCTCCTTCATCATCTAGTGCATCCATACCAAGGCATGCCAAAGACCAAAGATCTCAGTCCAACCAGAATCGCAGGATGCAGGGAAATTAATTTCAGGGCAATGGGGCCCAGTCTACCTCATCTTATCCTCCTTTCTGTATTTGCAAAATGATGCACCGAGGGTGGTGTAATATGGGAGGGAACACATGTTATAGATGTGGTTAGCCAAGTCATTAATTGAGGGATCGTCCCTTCGCTAAGGAACTTCTGGGGGTGGCAAGGCTCTGACTACTTCTTCGGCCCCGGTAGTTGATAAGTCAGATTTTGACTCATTTGGGGATTTGTTTTCATAGTTTTATTGTCCTCAATGCCTAATTTATGCTCTAAACTGATGTTAAAATGTTGATTTGCAACAATGAAGGCAACGGAGCAAGGCAAGGACATTATCGGGCAAAAAAGAGCAAAAGAACTGAAGAAGTGGAAGAAAGACAATCCTGGTGATCGCCAAGGCCACTAGGCAAACCGTTGAGTGGTCCCTCAGCTCGCCTAATGTTCCAATGTGCAAGCCCTGGGGAAAAGCCTACTTGGCGATGGAAATGGACAGTCGGTGAATCACCGAATGGATTAGCGACTTAGCTCCTGATCGCCTAAAGTTACAGAAGACTGTGGGTGAAGAGCAATGCAAGATGGTGATGGATAGGTCGGCGACATTCGACTTACTCCACCGATTGACTTTGGAAGTGGAAATTCTGAAGAGTATAAATATGAAATTTCAAAAGAGAGTTAGGGAGTTCTGAAATTCCAAGTTCTGAGTCAAATGTTTTAAGAGTTTTTACCTTGGGTTCATAATTCCTAACACTACTTTCTGAGTTTTTAAGTAGAGTTTTCAAGTGGGTTTTGAATTGGAGTTGAATTGAAGCATTGTAAAGACTTGGAAATCATTACCTAGTTCATGGATAACATGATTGGTAATTGTTTCTTCCTTTTTATGATATGTGGCTAAAATCCCCTTTCTTGGGGGTGTGATCATGTGATTACTTGCTCTAATTAGCTTATGGGTATTGTTGTTTAATGATTTAAATGTTGTTTTGAAGTGGGTTTGATTGATAGATGTGTATTAACCTATGAATTGTAGTTGCAAATGCAATTCTATCTTAGTGTTCTTGGTTTACTGGAGAAAGAGTTTCTAGAATTAAGGTTATTGATTGATGATTGTATTGATTGGGTTGTTGTGGGTTCAGCTTGAGAGACTGAATCTTAATTTGATCCTACCTATCTAACTCGAGAGAGTGGATAAATTGAGGTATTGGGTTGTTTAAAGTGTTATGCTTGTCGAGGTTTGAGAGAACTCACTTGAATCATGATAGTTGTTTGAGAGAAATCTATTGCCTATATAGTCTAGCCTACCCACTGAGATTCAACAATTGTTATTAAACTATAATTACCCACATAGTGAAATTAGCCTTTAATCAATCACATCCCCGAGACTCCTTCTCTACTTATCTACTCCCCTGTTTTCGTAATTGTTGTAGTTGATACTTGACACTCTTAAATCCCCCGTCTGACATTCGTTATCAAACCTTTATATTTACTTTACTTGGTTTCGATAAAGTCTACTTCTACAAACGAAAAGAGCACAACCTTTACTTCTTAATTGAATTTCATACTGTACCGCTCTTTGTGGGTTCTATTTGTTGGGTTTATACTAGATTACGATCGCCTACACCTAGTATTGGATGAGGTGTAGTTGAGCGTTATCAGTAGTAAAGGGTATAATTTTTGTTAATAGTAGAGGTCAAAACCATCTATATGAGCTACCCACTCACCAGGAACCCGAGACTTCACCAGATGTTGTTACGGGTATGCTAGATTTCTTTTCTCAAAATTATTATGTATTACTTGACCCATGTTCTACCATTTCATATGTGTCCCCTTTTATTGCTATGAGTTTTGGGTTTAGTCCTGAAAGTATCCCCAAACCCTTCTCAATCTACACTCTTGTTGGTGAGTTTATTATTTCTAGGAAGATCTATAAATATTGTGTGGTGGTTGTTTTGAATAAGGAAACTTTTAGTGGATTTAATAGAGCTTGCTGTGATAGAATTTGATGTAATTTTGGGGATGAATTGGCTTCATTCATCTTATGCGTCTTAGGACTATAGAACCCGAAATGTTACTTTTCGTTTTCCAAATGAACCTATGTTAGAATGGGAGGGTAGCTCCATGGTACCAAAGGGCAAGTTTATTTCTTATCTTAGAGCCTAAAAATGATTTCCAAAAGGTGTATGCATCATCTTGTCCGAGTCAATGATTCTCAGATTGGGAGTCCCTCACTTTAGTCAGTTTTGATAGTTAATGAGTTTCTCGAGGTTTTTTGAGAGGACCTTCCTGGAGTTCCTCCTGATAGGGAAATAGAGTTTGGGATCGATCTTCTGCCTGACCCTCAACCAATACCCATTCCATCTTATACAATGTCTTATGCAAAATTATAGGAACTTAAGAACCAATTGAAAAACCTCTTTGATTAAGGTTCATCCTCCCTAGTGTGTCATCTTGGGGTGCTCCGATACTTTCTATGCGTAAGAAGGATAGGTCTCTTTTCATGTGTATAGATTATCATCAACTGAATAAGGTTACGGTCAAAAACAAGTACCTACTTCCCCAAATCGATGACCTTTTTTACCAACTTTAGGGTGCAAAATGTTTCTCTAAGATAGATCTCCAATCAGGTTATCATCAATTGAAAGTGAGAGAAGATATATATGATGTTTCCAAGATAGCTTTTCAAACCCGGTATAGTCACTTTGAATTTTTGGTTATGACCTTTGGTCTAACAAACGCTCCTGCAACCTTTATGGATCTTATGAACAGGGTGTTTAAGCAGTATTTTGATACTTTTGTAATTGTGTTTATTAATGACATCCTGATCTATTCCCGAAGTGAGGAGGAGCATGCTAATCATCTCTGAATTGTGCCTCAAACTCTCAAAGACCAAGAATTATAGGCTAAATTCTCTAAGTGTGAGTTTTGGTTAAACTTTGTGGCTTTTCTGTGTCATACTTTTTCTAGTGATGGAATTAAAGTGGACCCTTAGAAAGTAGAGATGGTGAAGAAATGGCCTAGACCCACAACTCCGATGGACATTAGGAGTTTCTTGGGTTTGGCGGGTTAATATAGGAGGTTTGTAGAGAGTTTTTCATCTATAGCGGCACATTAACAAAGTTGACCCAGAAAAAGGTAAATTTTCAATGCTCTAAGGCTTGTGAGGGCAGCTTCGAAAAATTGAAGGAAAGGTTGACTATTGCTTCTGTTTTGACCCTACCAGAGGGTACCGAAGGATTTGTGATTTATTGTGATTCATCTAGAGTGGGACTTGGGTGTGTTCTTATACAGCATGGTAAGTTCGTAGCGTATGCTTCTAAGCAACTCAAGAAGCACAAGAAAAATTATCAAGCTCATGACCTTGAATTGGCGGTCGTTGTTTTCGCACTTCAGTTTTGGTGTCACTACTTGTATGGGGCGCATGTGACTATCTTCACACAAGAGTTTGAAATATGTGTTTGTACAGAAGGAGCTCAATCTCAGGCAAAGAAAGTGGCTAGAGTTATTAAAAGACTACGACATGAGCTTACACTATCACCCAGGTAAGGCTAATGTAGATGTGGATGCTCTTAGCAGATTGTCCATGGGGAACCTTTCGCATGTCAAGGAAGAGAAGAGGGAGTTGGTGAAGTACATGCATCGGCTTGCAAATCTTGGAGTTTAACTTCTAGACTCCGAAGAAGGGGGAGTAGTTGTTCACAATTTTTCCAAATCATCTTTAGGTGCTGAGGTTAAGGAAAAACAGGCTAATGATCCCATACTTATGCAAATTAAGGAGGATGTTGGCAAGCAAACAGTAATGGATTTTGAGATAGGGGGTGATGGAATATTGCGATACCAAGGGAGGTTGTGTGTTCCTGATGGTTATGGTTTGTTTTAGAGGATCTTGATTAAAGCGCACGCTTCTAGGTATACTGTTCATCCTGGTTCTACAAAAATGTACCAAGATCTAAAAGAATTTTATTGGTGGAATAACATGAAGAGATAGGTTGCTGAGTTTGTTGCGGGGTGTTCTAATTGTAAGCAAGTATAAGTGGACCATCTAAGACCGGGTGGTACTTCTCAGAACATAGTCATTTTGTTGTGGAAATGGGAGATGGGGAACATGGACTTTATCATAACCCTCTCGCGTACTCGTAATTAGTATGATTCTAATTGGGTTATCGTTAATAGAATGACTAAGTCTTCTCACTTCTTGCTGGTGAGAACTACTTACTCTACGGAGGACTATGTGAGCTTATACATCCAGGTAATTTTCAAGTTGCATGGTGCCCCGGGGTCAATTATTTCTTATCGAGGTACGCAATTCTCCTTTCAATTTTGGAAGTCCTTTTAGAGAGGTTTGGGCACACAAGTGAATCTTAGTGAAACTTTCCATCCTCAAACGGATGGGCAAGCAGAGCGAACTATTCAAACCTTGGAGGATATGTTGAGGGCTTGCATCATTGACTTTAAAGGGAGTTGGGTAGATCACTTACCTCTCATTGAATTCTCTTATAATAATAGCTACCACTCTAGCATCCAAATGGCTCCTTTGAAGCATTATATGGTAGGAGGTGTCGTTCTCTCATTGGGTGGTATGAAGTAGGTGAGGCAAGATTGTTGGGTCCCGATTTGCTTCACCAAGCAATAGAATAGGTTAAGATGATTCGTGAGAGGTTGAAGACCGCTAAATATCGGCAAAAGTCTTATGTGAATGTGAGACGAAGGGAGTTGGAATTCAAGGTGGAAGATTGGGTATTCCTAAAGGTCTCGTCGATAAAAGGAGTGATGAGATTTGGGAAGAAGGGAAAACTTAACCGTCAACACATTGGTCCTTATCAAATTGTGAGGAAGATTGGCAATGTTGCATATGAGTTAGACTTACCTACGAGATTAGCATCGGTCCATCCCGTATTTCATGTATCCATACTTAAAAAGTGTGTGGGTGATCATTCTCTTGTTATTCTCGTAGAGAACATTGGTGTGAAAGACTCTTTGTCTTATGAATAGGTACCTATAGAAATCCTAGATCGCCAGGTTCAAAAGTTGAGGACTAAGGAGATTGTCTCGGTGAAAGTGTTATAGAGAAATCAAAGGATAAAGGAAGCTACTTCGAAATCTGAAGAAGACATGAAGCTTAGGTATCTTTTCTTGTTCACTGCTCTTGACGATGTTAATTAAGGTACCAATCCTACTCTTATCATTATATCCCCACGTATTCTTATTTTTGTTCTTATCCTTAACTGAAACATAAAAATGGTTGGGTTCATAGGTGTCATGTTGGGTTGATGGTTTTAAAAGAATTGGTTTTGGCCATTAAGGTCTTAACATGAGTTCCTTAGGTAGTGTACATTCCTCACATCGTACTAAATGTGTTTTAACTTCTCATTCGAGGATGAATTATTCGGAGAGGCGGGGAAGGGGGGATATTGTAATGCCCCAAAACTTGAAACTATGATCCTAGTTGTTCTTTAAATGTGTATAGACTCCAAACTTGATGATTTCTAATATTGGATAGATATTGAAAAAAATTCCCCTATGAGAAAATCTTTGGACGTGAATTAAGGTTATAAGGAACTCCTAAAGTATTATGATTTTGTGGCCTTATACCAAGAAAATGGAAGGTCGTGAAGCCTTTGTTCCAGCGCCTTTGACTGTTCGTTAATCCAAGTTGTGTGCTAAAAGTTAAGCTCATTTAACTGGGCACTATGGGTCCTGTGCGATCCACCGCGCGAAGTGGATGTTATTGAGGCAACCGCGCGGCATAGTCAGTAAAACTGTTAAAGTCGCGCAAAGTGCCGCGAGAGGTAGGCTCCAGCTGTGTGATCGCGAATCGGCGCGGAAGTTATTTAAGTCTTATCTTCTCTTCACATTTTAAGAGGGGTGTTCTTGTCCGTTCCCATCTTATAACCTAACCCATGACTATTAACTTCCCCCAAAAGTCATATTCAAATAGATTATTGGATAAGTTACGACAAACACTTCCTATCTTCTTCCCCAACACTTGAAGAAGCAAAATCTAAGGTTGATTCTCAAAGTTTCTTCCTAAGTTCTTCGTCAAAAGTTATACTTGAACACTCCCTATTTCAAAGTACTCATACAAGGTTCAGATTCTATTATTTGTATTTTCAAAATTATGATTTGAGGTAAGGGTTGATAGATGATTTCATGAAAATTGATTACAAATGTTCCTCACTTGTTAATTATATTCAAATACTTTATTATGATTCCGGAATGTGGATTTTTTGTTTTGAATGGGTGAATTGTCTCATATGATCTTTAAAAGTGTTTTCCTATAAATAACGGATTTGGAAATCTTTGAAACTTCCAAAAGCTTTGGTTTAAAATGATGAACAAAAAGGTAATTTTCCATCCATGTTAAATGCTAATGATTTTACATTTTATATGTTATCTTAAAACTTTGAAAGACTTGAATATAGGCATTGAACGGAATGTCTTAACATAAATGATTCTTTGGTTTTAAAGAACGAGTTAAGAGTTTTAAATGGCTAACTATAAAATTGGAATGGTTAGAACGACTTGCAAGTCTTGGTATGAAGATACCAATAGGAATATCCCTTATTCAGACAACTCTTAATAAATGGAAACTTGTAAATGTTTTAATTGGGGGCATAAAGAGAGTTTGGTAGTATCACCGAGAATGTGTAAAGTCCTTATCACCCGAAACCACGTTTGCCAACGTGGGAGGTCCCTATCCTAAAATATGGATGACCACTGTAGTTGTTAAATCTGAGCAGCCTCTACAGTCTTTTATTTGGGAGAGCTTTGTTCGTCAGATTCTTATACTTCTCAAATCCATTCGACATACATGGATTGGGTCCCACGGTCGGGAGGAGGCCAGATCCATATACCCCCTGGGTCGCATTATATATGTTGGTGAATACTAGTTTACTCAGGATTAATGATTTTTGAAAGGTCTATGTCCAAAAGTTTTGGGGTTGCACTTATGATTTTACCTTTCTTTTATGGTTATGTTTTATATATGTATATTGTTATCCTTTTCCCTAGGTTGCATGGTAGTACTCGTCATACTGACTGTCCTCGAACGCTACATCATTTCATGATGTAGGATCGGAGACACAAATTTATGGTTCCGGGCAACAGTAGATCATTGAGGGATAACAATCAGCGTTGTGGTGAGCTTTCCATCTTTCAAAATTTGGACTTTTTTTATCTGTCTTCCCTTAGGTTTTCATGGTATGTCAAGGGCAATGTCCTGATGTAGACATTGTTATTTTGTTAGTAGAGGTTCCTCATACCTATGGTTAGTTGGATTTGGTTTTCTAATTAAGAGTTGAATTGATTTTTCCTCTTTTGAATTCTCTCGAAGGTTAATTGAAATGTGCTTTACTTTCCACATTGTTATTTAAATTGGTATTTATATTGGATTAGCAGGGTTAAACAGATTGGTTGGCTCTCCGGGCCTAATGGGGTTTCGAGTGCCATGTCACGTCTAGGGTGGAGTTTCGGGGCGTGACAATCTCGCACAAAATCTCCTGGAGAACCATACATTTATTTATCAATAAATCTCATTCAGCTAGCTAACTTTTACAATTTTTTACACTATCGAGTCAAATGACTTACTACTCCATATTAAAGTGTATAAATAATATAAAAATTCTATTTCGTAAAGGGAAAAGTGACATTCTTCTTGAAACAGACTAAAAAGAAATAGGTTAACCAAATTGAAACAAATTGAAAGTATCTTTTAGTAAGATGTTAGCAGAATCATAGTGGAATTCACCCAAAAAAGTTATAAGGGAATTTAGTCTACACACCTATACTTCATTATAAGGGAATTTTTTTTAAACTAGTGGTCATCTCCATTAAAATTGAGTCTACACACCTATACTTCATGTTCCGCACACGAGAAGTTACAATATCATCCATAGCAGTTGAATTTCCATCTCTTGACTCAAGTTTTGGCAGATGAGATTCTGCTTCTTTCTATTTGTTAACAAAATTAAGAATTTGCCAGTCATATTAACTAAATGAGGTGCCAATGTCAATGCTAAGATCTGTTAACGAAGATGAAAATATAGTGTAAAGAAGTAAGAAAAAGGGGTTGGACAGGGATTAGAATGGCTGAAAAATGGTGGAGAGCGTGAAGAAGAAGAGTTTTAAATTTTTTAATTTTACTCTTCTATAGTTTTAATATTTTTTAACTTAATTATGGTATTCACTTGGCTTTAACGAGCAAGTAGTCACACTTTCTCGCCAATTCAGCCATCTTAATGTTACATCAGCATGGGCAATGGTTAGAGAGGTTTGATATATTATGTTTTATTTAGTTTAAGAATTCAGTTGATAAAAAGCTTAGTAGAAGGGTCTATAATACAAATTCGTACAAGAGATCATTTCGCCTTTTATTCATGAACTCACATATTAATATATTTATGTATGGACATGCTATCATTTCAAAGAGTCTAATTTATAATCCAATAAAATATTAAAATATTTGAGCCTAAAGGTGAATATCTATGGAAATTAATTTAATAAATTCATTATCCTTTTCCTCATGTCTGAGGAAGACTTTTGTGAAAAAAAACATTTCAGAAATCTTAAAAGAATTTGGTCTGTAAATTAGAAAATAACAATTTTCTCTTTCTCTCCATCTACATAAAGCATTTATTACATATAAGAGAGTTACTAAGGAAAATTTATTCTATGTAAAATTTTATACGGCAACAGCAGAGATATTATACGAGGAAATAAAACCTTCGATACAAGTGGTAAAGATAGGACTAACAAAAGATATGATAATACCGGAAGATATTGAACAGCAACCAGAGATACAAAAAAACGAGATAGCCAGTTTTTATGCCAATAAGAGAATAATTGGTATATCAACCATTATACAAGAACTAGCAAATAATTATTTAAACGGAAACGCTATATGGAGCTACTATGCAAGGGATCAGCTAATGATTTATTCCAATTCAAGGGAGCTAAGGAAAGCAGATATAGATGAAGTCCAAAGATGGATTTTATCATTACTTAAGCCAGAAGAACGACCTACAACACGAGCACTAAAAGTAGGATTTATTTCGGCAGAGTTATTAAC
>JAJOOR010050387.1:0-14010 GCA_036250505.1 Solanum acaule | reverse complement strand
ACACCACTGCAGGAAAATGATATTCAGTGAGATCAGTTTGCCAAGGAAGGAGAACTTCACAGTTCCCCAATTGCAAGTCAAAGAAGCTACAAATACCAATGATATAGTCAAACATATTACAGGAAAATACAAAGTCAATAAGCTCTTGAACTTACGAGATTCTCAGAAGTGCATCAATGTGCTTATACCACCTAGATGCATTAACATATTCAGCTGATGGGGTTTTTGCTAGATATGAATACACAGTGATATCATCCTTTGAGGCTTGGTACCTGAAGACATGGATTAAACAACAAAATTTGCATTAGAATTAAAATAGCATCAGAGAGAACATTTCAGCAATGGAAGTCACAAGAGTAACTCACCCAGTGATGTAACTGCGGGCCAGGAGGTACTCATCAAGCTTCTTGAGGCCAGAGTCAGAGTTGAGGTTGTGGAATGCAACAGCCATTGCTTGATGATAATATAAGCTTCTCTGCAATTGTACAAGCATACAATATCAACATTTGTACAACAAACTAATATAATGTTGCGTATTTTACCAACCAACTACAATTATTTTATACTTAGATCACTGGTTAAGCCAACTACAAATCACTGAACATGGATTAATAACCCAAGAAATTATGGTAAACAACCTATCCCAATCTTTAAGCAATGGGTTTAGCTAAACTCCACTCCTCATCCATGCAAGGGTGGCTCAACCCAAAAGCCGCCACTAAAGCAGTGGCTTTTGTCCCCAAAAAAATAAGGGCCTCAAAGTTACAAATCCAAAAACCAAAAAGGCCCAAATTCAGCTCAAACACACAACAATATATCATATCTTGCTTAAGAATACGAAGCTCAAATACAAACACATATACATCCAAAGACGTCAAATCTCACAGAAAAGAAATAAATTCGACCATAAGGCAAGATTAAACAAAGAAACACAACTCGACCCAAAAAGCAGAGCAAGCAATGAGTAGAACATAGAGACAGTAAATCCAAAAGATTAAGGAAATACATACACGATAAGAGATAAAAAGGGACAACCAGAGCTAGAGGTGGCCATTTGGTTCGGTTTTGGAAAAATGTTCAGCAAACACAGATCAAACTAATTCGATTATGTTCAATTTTTTCAAATTCGGTTCAATAATTGTTTCTTAAATTTTTTTCGGTGCAAGTCAAATACATTCAATAGCACCAACACTAAATAACGTTAATGAACTTGAATTTGTCAAGAATTGTCAACGGACATCTTTCAACAATCTAATGACAAATTTCTCAACTAGCTAGTAGCTAGCCGTCTGTACTAGAAGACCTTAGGCAGTAGGCACATCTTTAGGAAGTGACCTTAGGCTTCTAGCAGGCAGCAACTCTGAGGCAGTTAAAAACTTAACATTGCAAATAAAGAACACTATCAAATACCAACACAATCCAAAAAATTCAACAACAAAGCTTAATATCATCAAAAATCAGAATTCAGCAATACAAGACAAGCACTAGTGGCATCAAAACATTTATATCAAATCAATCAAATAATCAACCAGCACAATGTTTTGCTCTTTTAACCAAATATTCCTAATTTGAAACTATAATCAATCACCGGAAACTCAAGAATGAGAGATATACATACCGACGGTTGCTGCTGATTTGAAGACGGAGAGGAACTGGAGGTGTCGAGCAGTACGGCGGTGGTATGATATATTTGAGTGAGAGAGTGAATCAGATCTGTTAAGTTTTGATTTAGGGCACCATACAAATAAGCCAATTGGGCTTGGGCTTGGACCTTGGGTTTTAAAATTAAAATGGGAAAATTACGCGTATAAGCAAACATATACCAGTTAATTGGTTAACATAACTATAGTTTGCCTTAACAACAATTCGCGACCTACTTTTAGCTATAATTATGCGACTTGGCTTTTTATTTTTGTATAATTCACATGTTTGTATAATTCGAATTTGTATAATATAATTTGTAGAATTCGAAATTTGTATAACTGTTTACACTTCTGATATTTGTAATTGTATATATTCGTTATTTCTAGTTTATACAAAAACAACTAAATTATACAAATGTACCCGCGAATTATACAAATTAGACAATTTAAACTGTAGCTACAACCCGTAAAATGCAAATTATAGTTATGAAACATAATTATGTTTATTATAATGGTTATTTGTGAAAGTTCCCCAATTAAAATTAGGAAAAATTACATAACTATACACAATTTATTATCATATTTTCTTATTTTCTCTATTATTTAAAAAAATATCAAAAATCCCCTCTTTTGCTCCCATCATCCCCCTTTCCGGATACATTAATTTGAAATCTTACGCCTATGATTTTCTTTCCTTTTTTCACACCACAAATCTGTCCACAGTTACACCCATTAATCCATTTTTGAATTTCAAATCTTTTCTCTTTCCAATTAATGATTTCAAGTTATTCAAGAGGTAGATTTCTTTCCATCACTTCAGTTTCTTATTTCCTTTAAATTTTTTTAAAAGTTTTTCATCTTAAGGAATTACTGAAAATTGATCAAAACGACCCATTAATCATGAAGAATTTGAGAGCGGAGAAGTCGAAGAAGGATGAATGCTCGAATTCTAAATCTTATGTTGAAAAACGCCGAAGAAAAGAAAGAAAAAAATTGAATTTGTCATTGCACGACCATCACTACCAAAGATACATATTTTCAATGTATCCCGTTTACTTTGATTCTTAAATTAGTCTTTGTTAGTGTTATCACTAATCCGATACATCACTGCTACAATTATTTTTTGTTAGGTCTTTCAAGTTCATCCATATCAAATTTTCTTTAAATTTATTTAGATTTTCATCTATATATATATATATATATATATATATGGATGAAACTCAATCTTTTAGTATTGAGATTACCCAAATAGTTTCAATCATTGATGATAATGTACGTCGTATATTTGATTCTTACGATGAAGATTTTATTCAAAATAGATCTACACAAAGAAATAATCCATTATTCATGAAGAATATAACATTGGAGAAGTCGAAGTAGGATGCATGCTCGAGTTCTAAATCTAGTGTTGAAAAAAATGCTAAAAAAAGGAAAAAAGTTGGATTTGTCATTACACAACCATCACTACCAAAGATACAGATTTTCAATGTATCTCATTTATTTTTTTATTCTTAAATTAGTCTTTGTTAGTGTTATTACTAATCTGATACATCACTGCTACATTAGCCTTTGTTTTATATAATGTATAATGCTCATATTTAAGGTATTGATACATAACTCTAATGTTGTTGAATCTTCGATTAGTGTTTGTCATGTTCAATTTGCAAAAAAAAGATATCGTATCTTTTAACCAAACAAGTTGAATCCCCAAAGACACATTGTTACTAGACATTACTCCCTTGTCCAACAAGTAGGCATAATCAAGTGTTGTTGCTCCTCCCACAACAAAATTCACGCCTTGCCTGAATTTTAAAATATTCCTTTCATTTTTTCCTTCCAAATATGGTGGCACTAATATATGGGACATTTAACATTTTTGCATAAACGTTTAACGGGAACTTGAATAATATAACACAAGATCACAATTAACAATAGACAAAAAGTAGTTAATTTATCCATTGACCAATGTATTAATTATACATGTTGGAAATTTGTAGATATGTGTACCAATAAAATCAGCTATTGTTTTAGACTTTTTTCAATCTATTACGATTTGGGTGAGAATTGAAAGAAGAAAATTTGAATTGTTTGAAGCTAGATGGATTTAGAATATAATAGAATTGAGAGAAGAAAATTTAAATTTTGAATTGAAGTTGGGAGGATTTGAAAGAGAATTGAGAGAAGAAAATTTGAATTTCGATTTGATTGAATCTTTTAAGATATGGGAGAGATTGAAATCAAGTAGATTAACGTGATTTGTGGAACTCACATCAATTTTATATTCTCTTTCCTTTAAAAGAGTAACTGATTTTGTTTTAATGTATTAGATTTAATGTATCCGACTTCTTTGCTATGTATTCGGATTACACTAATTTTGAGGAATTTTTGTAACCTGAAAAAGAGTAGGGATAGAATGTAATATAGGTCCTTACACTATGAGATTTATGCAAGTTATACTGAAAATTATTTGGGTCAAAATATGGAGTAAAGGAAAAATTAAGATATCATATCATTTTAAGAAATTACAAAAATCATATCTCGGATACATCTTTATTCCCTTTCGAATGCATCCCTCTCATTAAGTAATGTATCATTTGCAATGTATCGGATAACCAAGGAATGTATCCAAGAACAATGAAAAATTCAATTTTTTTTATAATTGGGGATACTATTGAGATAAGATGTAATTAGCCCCCCAAATGTTTGAAATTTTTGTAAATTTCCAAAGGAAAAACTATGTAATTAGATATACTTCACTACCATAAATATTATTATTACATATACTTTTAAAATACTAGTTTTTAAAAGTATATATAAAGGTATTTTACATATACTATAGATAGTAGTATTTAAACTAATGAAATTTATGTAAATTTCTCTATAGTTTAATGTAGTTTTGAAATTTATTTAATAAAGTTTGAGTTATTAAACTATACAAGACAAATCTTTTCCAGGGATGTATGGTGAAACAATTGAGGTTGCAAAAGTAGCCTTTGTAAATATTGAAGTGCTTGGAACAAAGATAACTTTGAGAAGTAAGTACCTATAGAAGAAAACATTTTTAGTGCCCATGTATCACTGCTCTACAAAACCTTATTCATTTAATGTAGAAATATTTTTAAACGAAAACGGATCATATTTGTTTTTATACTTTTATAAACAAGTTATATTTGTCCTTTGTTAACTTATTCAATATATTTATCCTTTTCATTTAACTTTATGATCATATTTGTCTTTGTACTCTAAAAAAATCATATTTACCCTACGACGTTAAATCTTTATGGCATCAATATATTTGTGCTTGCATTCTAAAAAAAAAAAGTCACATTTATCCCTACAACATTAAATCAGCATGTCCTCAACATATTTGTTCTCTTTACCCAACATAATTCCTTGTGTCTCACCTTAATTTTTTTGTGGATTCTTCGGGACATATTTTTTCTCAAATAATTTACTAACTTATTTAGTTAATAGGCTAATAACTTATTTAATAAATGGGTTGATATATTTTTTCCCAATAAATGATATCATATATTAACTTGAAAAAACATGTCTCGTAAATTACATAAGAAAATTAAGGTGGAAATGTGGATTTTGTGTCCTAGGAGTAAATAAGACCTTTTTTTAGAGACTGGGAAAAATATGACCCTTTTTGAAGGTACAAAGACAAATATATTGATGACATGAGGATTTAACGTCGTAAGGGTAAATATGACCCTTTTTGAGAGTACAAAGACAAATATAACCCTAAAATTGGATGAAAAGGACAAATATGTTGAAAAAGTATAACAAATGACAAAGAAAACTTATTTGTGAGAGTATAAGAACAAATATAATCCTTTGAGATCAAAGAGTTTCATTTAGATACACCGACAATGTGTCAAGACATATTGTGTTGAACTCTACATGAATGTACCATGTGTTGATAAAAATCAAGTACTTCAGCCGTTCACTTTTATTTGACACTTATTTCTAGAATAAATTTTCATATTTTTAGGTAACTAAGTTGTTTCCATTAATCACCTGTCAAACAATACAAAGCAACCAACATTTTTAGTTAGCTAAATCCTTAATACTGAAAAAGCACTAATCACACTCTCCTCTACACACTATACACATAAGAACTCACCTCCACTCTTACACCAACCATGACTGAACTAAAGGCCTAGTCTTAGAGGAAGCTCTAACATTACATATAAAAGTAATGGTTCTAGTAATCCTATCTACTCCATTTGTCTTCTGCTCAAATACGCTTTGGTTCCTTTCAATCCATAATGCATAGACAACTTCAACATAGACCATTCTGAAAATCTAAGCCCGTAGAGTCTTTCCCTTTGCATTCTTCAAAACACAAGAAAGGTGTTGTTGCCAATTCCCTCATATACCATACATCATCTGCATCTAGGTAGCAAGATGATTCCATAGTTGTCTAGTATAAGAACAAGTCACAAACAAATGATCTCAGGTTTCATCCTCCTTTTGACACATCATGCACTGTGACTCCACCTTGGCACCCCATTTCAACAACCTATCTTTATCGAGCAGCTTAGCTTGCAGTGGCAACCACAAAATAAACACAACCTTTGGTCTAGCACAAGTACTAAATATTAGGAACTTCCAGGGAACCCTCACGCCAACCCCTATCAATCTCAAGTATAGTTCTCTATTAATAGTCTACTGATTCAACTGAGTTAGTTGGCAGTTATTCTACATCTACCTAGTCATCCAACAAACATGTTGAGGAATAGACATCACCCGTATATTGATTCTTTATATAGAAGCTATGAATCCATCTAATCCACATCTTGTCCTGCTTGTGAGTAAGGTCTCAGTTAGTTTTAGCAATTGCAACTTTGTTCCATAAATGCAAGTTAGTGACATTCAACACACCTGCATATTTTGGAGTACAAGTTTTTTTCCCAAGAAACCAGATCTTTTTTAGTTATGTGACTTGTACCTAAGTTTCACCACTTTGCTAGGGATTAGAAACAATTGAGCCCAATATGATTGCACACCAAATAAAACTGTCTGAACCGGTTGCACTCTCCCCGCATATGATAGTTTCTTTGTTGTCCAAGATGATATTGTCTTGACTATCTTCTCAATTAGTAGCTGCCACTCCAACATTGACAACTTCTTAGTCGACAGTGGAACACCTAAATATTTAAAGGAAAGCTCCCAGAGGAGTATTCTAAGTGATGAAGGATATTTTATTTGACTTGTGAGTGCATACCTCCAAAGTAGGCACAACTCTTTTCTAGAATAACTTTCAATCCAGAAGCATGAGAAAATTGCATGAAACACTCATGTAATGCAGCCACAGACACCAAATCACCCTTAGCAAACATTAAAAGGTCATCCTCAAAGCTTAGATGAGTGATATTTAGTTAAACACATTTAGGATGGAACTTGAAGCACTTATTACCCTGCAACTCATTCAAACATGTACTAAGATACTCAATGGCAATGGAAAATAAAAAAAGGACATAGGATCCCCTTATCTAATCCCTCTTGCTGCATCAAATAGTCCAATGTACTCTCCATTTATCACAATGAAAAAATTAACAGCCTGAATGCACTCCATTACCCAACCAATAAACTTCTAAGGGAATTTCATTGCTTCCAAAACTTGTATCAAGTAAACCCACTCAAGAGTGTCATAAGCTTTCTGAAGGTCAACCTTAAGCATACACCTAGGAGAGATATGCTTTCTACTATATGCTTGCACTAGCTCATGAGCCAAAATTATATTATTAGATATTTTCTTCCCATGAATAAATCCTACTTAGCTTCACTAATCACTCCAATATGAAATACTTTTCAGCAGTGATGAAGGAGAAAACACAAAATAAACAGATTGTACAGTTAACTTCACTTTCAGGTGATCAGTTAATGGAGCATGTTTCTATTAAATGTAAAATCATTAAGTTCTACAAAAGCCTACAAAATCATTAAGTACATTTTTACCTACCACTTTTGACATATGAAGAAAAAATAATTATTTCTTCTTATGTTTTATTCTTCGCATTAAATATATTCTCCAAATTATTTTTCAACACCTAACACTAACATCAATTAATAAGGATAGTGTTATAAAATATCTATACCAATAATTATTCTTAATAGGCGTGCCAAGTCAAATAATAATAAATATTTCCCCCGTCCAACAATACTTGTCCATTATACTAAAAATAAATGTCCAACAATACTTGTACACTTTATGAAATCCATGGATAATTTTCCACTTAGTTCCTAATTTACCCTTATCATTAATTATAGCCATTTCCCTATTACATTTTTCAAAACACTGTATTTATTATATTCAAAGGGTGATATAGTAAAATTACCCTTCTATTTATAGTTTTTAAGGGGTGTGCCAAGTCAATAGTAGACAACTATTGTTGTACAGAGGGAGTAAAAATAAGTGGAGAGAGTAGTTAACTTTGTGGGTCAATTCACACCGTACAAATCCTCAAATCAATTTTTTTTTCTTTCATATTCTTCTATGATAAAAATTTAAATTAAGGTATGATATCAGTGATCCCTTTCAAATAGAGCACATTATTAGACTCAATATTTATAAATATTTAGCTCCTTAACATCTAAAACATGGCAGAAGGTAAAGGAAATATAATATAAAATCGAATTAACTATAACAAATCACATGTATCATACAACAACAAACAATATCACGAGTAAACTCTATCTAAGATAATTCAACATATCGTTGTAGGAGATTATGTAAGAAGCCTTTTACCAAAATGACATTGACATAAACATTTGAATTGTGTATAGCATGAAATCTCTTGAAAGTTGTGCTATTTATTGGTTTATGTTATAAAAGATAATTAAAAGTGACCAACTATGTTAATAAGAAGAAGAAGGGAAGAGAGAGAACTGCCAAGTAAAATAAGAGAAAGAATCGCAGATGAGAACTTTTTATTGTAACACCTTTGAAATTGGAAAGTCAAATTTAAAAACTAAACGTTTTATTTTGGCTGGTGGTGGTGTCCTACACGAGACCAGTCTACGGTTCATAGAAATTTCTACGAATCGTAGGTGACACTCGTAGGAATGATGTTGAGATTTGAGAAATTCAAGTTTTTGAAGTTTGACCTACGAATGGATAGGATAAGTCTTAGGATATTTGACGAGTCGTAGATGAGTTCCGTAGAAAGGTTCGAGACTTAGTGAAATTTTGGGTTAATTGAGGTCTACAGATGGGGTCTACAGATGGGGTCTACGTACCGTAGGAATTTAGACAGTTCGTAGAAGGGCGTCGTAGGAAGTTGACAAATTATAGGCCCCTGTAACTTGACCTACTGTTGACCAGTACAGTCCATAGAAATTTCTACGATCTGTAGGTCCAAACAGGAGGGTCACTCCGACAATTTTAAGTCAGAGTTTTTTTGGGTCTTTTCTTACCCTTCTAATTCCTAAACTACATCGTTTTGGCCTATAAGTAGATTCTATAATTGATTTTACTCCTAGAAAACTACCTATTCCCTTTCATTCCCTAAAATCCCCTCAATTGCTCTAAAGGTTTTCTCTCCAAGGCTCACAAGAGATTTTTAGAGTTCTTCAAGATTTTCTTCCTCCATTATTAGGACTTCAATATCAAGGTATAAAGGGCTTCATTAATGGGTTTCATTCACCTATTGAGCCTCAATATTTCTCAATTCTCCAAAAATCAATTTCACCAAAGTTGAGGTTTTCATTCAAATCTTCATGGGTTCTGATTGTGTTGATTCAATTGTTTGATTTTGATGTTATTCTAATTATTTTGATTCAATTACATGCTTTTTAATTGATTTCATATAAACTCATGCATTATTCATGATTTTGACTATGAACTCTTAAGGGTTTGAAATTATGAGGAAGCGATGAATCTATGAATAAGGTTTTCATGAAAGTTATGCATGATTTATGAAAAGGATTATTTTATGATCTAGGTTTCTTTAAGATTAGCATCAATGAAATGGTGAAAAGGTTTTTCTCATATATGCATGAATTGTAAAAAATGTTTTGTCACATTAAGAAATTATGATTTGGTGAAAGGTTTTCTTGCACATGGTTTAAGGAGCTACTCTATGATGTGTTAAGCTTGAATTAATAACTTAATTGTACTTTTTCATGTATGATGATATTTATATGTTTATGAATATTTCCGTTGGGATTTATACTTAGCACCGATAAGATATTGAGATGGAGGCTCTTATGTTAGTAGAGGTCGGGTCTCTAGTAGCAATCTCCTTGTCCTTAACTACGTGCCCTCGTAGGATTGTCTTAAGTGGCATAGCTAGTGAATCCACCTAAGCTAGAATTTAAGGTCCTTGCCTTGGAAAGTAAGGACATATCTTTTCGGTATGGGAGCAAGACACTAGATTCCACTCTATAGTTCACGTGGTCTATGTCGTTTAATAGTAAATATCCCACAAAATGTACTAAGTTGTTTTTAAAGATTTTATGAATCTTTTATTATGATTTTAAGATGCATTGACCATGATCATGGCTTATGGTCTTTATTTAAAGGTTTTTACTATGTGTTAGGTTGTTCATGTATATCCCATTCTCCCTTATGTCCCATATGATCATGTTTTACGTTTTATTACATATTCCTCATACTTAGTACATTTCATGTACTAATGCATACTTGTGCCTACATTGTTTAACTAATGCAGGGTATGTCAATCTTCCTCCTCTCGCTCGTGGCTAGTTTCTTGACTATACGAAGTGCAGAGATTTGGTGACTCCTCATGTTCCAAAAAACATGTCACCTTTACCTTGATTTATTATGTTTTAAGTTTGTAGATATTGCACATGGTGTACGGGTTACGTCCCGATCATATATTTGATGTAGTAGAATGGCTTGTTGAGATTATGATTAGATTTTCGCTTTTATGTCAAACTCTTTTAGAATATGAGACGTTCTTCTTAAATTCTCGTAATTTCTATTATGTTTTTTGTTGTATGTATGTCAAATGTCTTGTGTATGGCCTCTCGAGGTTTTATACATCATATCACATGTAGGGTATACTTTGGATCGTGACATTTATGTTCTTGTTTCACTATTGTTTCCTCTGTTCATATCTTTTGATAAAAAAATATAGGCTATTTATACACCTACAAAACTATGGCAAAATATTTGCTACCGTAATTTTACTTGGACATCAATCTGCTACAATGTAAGGCGCACATGACCATCCACTTTTACAACACTCCTCCTTGATGTCCATATCAAAGAAAATTCTAATGAAATAAAAAGTATACATAATTATTTGTAATACGCACTGCTTGAAGGAGTATACATAATTATTTGTAGTACGCACTGCTTGAAGGAATCCTCTTGTAAGTTGATTGTATTAACCTACTTGCAGAACTACTTGTAAATTGCTTATAAGAACCTATTTGTGTAAGCTACTTATAGAAACCTGCTAGCGGAGTTGCTTATGAGAACTTGTTTGCCGAGTTGTTTGTAAGTTGCTTATATGTACCTAATTGTAAGTTGATTTCTTGATTTCAAGCTTATCCAGAAAAGTGTGTAATAGACATCCACAATATGATGTATTTACTACTTATAGGAGTTCATCAATAGACAATATCCTCTTTAGATATCCATATGGCCGTTTTTACAACACTCCTCGTTGGATGTCCCTATAACCGTTTTTACTCTTACAACTAAGCCTAGTTTCCCCTCATTCATTCAATTCTCTCAAAATCCCCAATTCTTCTTCTCCAATTTTCTCTTAGGAGATCTCAAGTCAAGCAATTGGATTTCATCAAGATTCAAGATTCTTTCCTTCATTGCTAGGGCTTTGATTACCCAAGGTGTGTGGGAATTCACCAATGGTTTCCTTTCATCCATTGGGTTCCAAAAGAATCCCAATCTCCAATTTAATTTCACCTTATTCTCTTAAGGTTTCTAGTGATTCTCCATGGGTTCAATTCATTATGATTTAATTGTTTATATTCAATCTCATTATGCATTATTTGACTCAATTATACAGTTTTCAATTTATTCATATGGACCCATGCTTATGTCTATCTTAATATGAATTATGCTTATGAACTTATGAATCGTAATTATGAAAGCTATGCATATTTCATGAAAATGATGATTTATGAACTATGGATGCTATTGAGATAAGTATCAAGGAACTGTGAAGTTTTTCTCATTAGATGAATAGAAAGGCAAGTGTTTAATATGAACGTTTATGAAATCATGATTTGAAAGGAGCTACTCTAATATGAACTTATGATTGGATTGGTAGTCTGAATTGTGCCTTTTAAGTATTTTGATTATGTCTTTTTCATTGGTATTTACTTAGAACCGAGAGCACTTTGAGATGGAGGCTCTCCCGTTAGTAGATGTTGGTTCTCTCGAAGCAATCTCCTTGTCTCAAACTACGTGCCCATGTTGAATTGTCTTAAATGACCTAAGCTAGTGGATCCACTTTAGCAAAAAATGGATGTGACGGAATTCTACCTTGACCAGTAGATTCTCCTTTTCAGTGTGAGGGTCATGTCGGATTCCATGTTATAGCTCACATGGTCTTATTATCAGTTAATAGTAAATATCCCACAAATGAACTATGTTTTATTCAAAAAATTTATGAAATCTTCTCATATGGTTTTAAATATGCATTGACCTTCGTATATGATTTATGATTTCTTTATTAAGGCTTTTATCACGTTTTACTTGTAAATGCATATCATGCTTAAATTCATTATGTTATGATGCTTAACATTTTTATGCATTTTTCCGACTTAGTATATTCACCGTACTAATGCATCTTTATGTATATATTATCACATAATATAGGATCCGATGCTCCTCCTCCCACTCACGGCTAGCATGAATTTCTCTGCTAGCATGTTGGATTGATGAACCCTCATGCTTCAAGGATAAGACGATTGATGCTTTATTTCTTTTATTGTCTTTTCATTTCAGACTTGTACGTGTGTATCAGTTACGTCCCAACCACTCTTATGATGTTAGAAAGGTTGTGTCGTACACAGTTTAGTATTCCACACTTATGTTTAGATTTCTTATATGATATGAGACTTATACCGCCCACTCTCTCTTGTTGTATTTATTTTACATCATGCTTATGTGAAGTGGATTATTTAGGATCTTTCGGGGTATTATTCGTCATGTCACGTCTAGGGCTACTTTGGGTCATGACAAACTCATGCAGTATGTCTATGCTATGATTATGAAATCATACATGCATTATGAAATTGAGGAATTTATAAATAAATGATGCTTTAGATAAATTATCCAATGATTTGGGAAAGGTTTTATCACTATTAATGAGAGAAAATGGCAAAAAACCCCCAACCTATACCCGAATTTCCAACTACACACTCCTACTTTAAGGGGGACCTATTACCCCTCTGAATTATTTTAAAATGAAATAAGTAGCCACTTAAAATGTCAAAGCCAGATATGTGTCTTGTGGTGAAACACACGCGCTTGACACGTGTTTTCACCTATTGATCTTTTCTTAAGAGACGTTTTTTTCTCTTTCTTCTTCAACCTTTCTTCTTCATTCATTTTTAGCCCTAATTATTTTGTGAGAACTTTGATTTGGAGAAAATATTGGGGTTGGAGGGTCTCTTTTGTCTTCTTCGGAGGGATATGTCGCTGCCTTTAGCATAGTGTCACATCCCAAGGGTACCCCTAGAAGAAACACGGCGTACTCGACCCCAAATGGGTCTCATACAAGACCTTAGCATAATCATAAATGTAAAGCCATAGAAATGATGTGGAATTAAAAATTTCTTTACAATCAAAGTCTTTCATAAAATCGAGAGAAGTCTAGACATAGTCTCCACAAGCCATCTAATACAATCGAAGTCTCAATGTAGGGTCACAACCCTTACAATCAAAAACTGAAAGTCTAACATAATGAAAAGAAAAGAAACATCAACATAATACTCATCCTTGAATCCATGAGGACTCACCACAAGCTTTGGGGAAAAAACTATCCAAGCTTGTCTCAAGAGAAGAATACTTCAATACCCGGAACCTACACTTTGGAGAAAATGTAGAAGAAATATGGGTTAACACAAATATGTACTAAGTATGATAGCCATGCGTAAAATCATTGAAAACATGCTAAAAAGGACAATTCAGTTGAAACCATGCTCTTTGACAAGTTTAAGAATCAACATGCACTTTTAGTGTAAAACACAAGTCAATAACATATTCATCATGTAAGTGTCACGACCCAAGCCTAGGGTCTAGACGTGACCGGCGAATGGGGAACCCGAAGGAACCCCAAACAAGCCTCATAGCGTATCATTACACATCCTTGGTCGCGGAAGCAATTAAAATGACCATAAGCAATAAGCATAATCAAAG
>JAJOOR010050386.1:0-14448 GCA_036250505.1 Solanum acaule | reverse complement strand
GTAAAGGGCCGTGTCCCTACTTATGTTTTGCGACTGTGTCTAAGATGGCCATGTGAGACTTAGACTTCCGCTGTGTGTTTTTAAAGTTGTTTTAAGAAGTTTAAATGTGTGGATGTAAATAAGTTTTTTTTTTCGCACTATTTTCATTGTTGAATGCAATGAATGACTATGTGGCTCGTATAAGACCCCTTCGGGGTCGAGTACGCCTTGTTACGACTTGGGGGTGCTCCTGGGTCATGACAACAGGCTAGTCTAGGATGCCAAGAGCTCACCCTCGTCTCTGAAATCCACAAGCAGGAAAAGACGGCACAATCATTCACCACTGATAGCTGGGTACTAAGACATGTATTACTAAAAAGATGTAGAGTGCAGCATGAGTACCAAAACAAGGTACTGAGTAGGAATCATAGGCCGGCTTAGAAAGAAAGGTAAAGGCAATAAGTAAAGATAGAATCTTGACACAAACAAAGGTCAAGGTGGGAAAGAAAGAAGGCACACGAGCATTCCACAAGTAAATCTATGTACAACTGAATTAAACCTAATATAGGCCCGAAAGCCTAAAAGGTACATTCGCACATATGTTTAAATAATAAATACCCAAACAGACCCCATAAGCAAGATGGGTACAAAGAATAGCTAAGTCTATAACAAATAAGAGTAAGCCAGATCCAGATCTAGATCCAAGAACCACTCCACTCCCATCCCAGCTAGAAAGAGTGACAATTGATACAATCGGTCAACTCCCAGCTTAGCCAGCAAGAGTGACAACAAATCCAGGCCGCCTACCCAGACAGTCCACTCCTAGAGGCGTATCACCCAAAGAGTGACCTGGGGGTGTGTCAACTCCATAGAGGATTTAAGATACCAAGGCCGCCCACCCATCCAGTTCACCCCTAGGGCATACCGCCCAGTTAGCAAGAGTGACCAGGGAGCATTTAGACTCCGAAGAGGATCTCAAGTAGGCTCCATGCCACCATGGATCAATGTCCACTTCCAAAGGTATCAAGAGAAATCTCCTAGCCAAGCACACTCAATGTCCAAGCATTGCGATATAACTGATCTCCGATAACGCCTTGGAGTTGTAGAAATAAAGAGAGAGAGAGGGTTTAGAAAGTCCACAAGCAATGATATGCATAAGATAAGGCTTATATTCAGACCCAAGTCTGATATTCTAGACTAGAAGGTCCTAATCCATCCGAACAACGTCAGAGACATACCAAAGTCACAAGGTAGATCTAAGGCGACACTAGTCTATCTTAGATGAAGGCTAACAAATGTTCCAAGACCAGTAAAACTCGAGTACTTTGAAATAGCATGCAATTCACACAACCAAACTTGCAAGAATGGTGCTACCCTCGATACAGTAGTAATCGATACTAAATCATGGTTTCTAAGAGGAAACATAGAAGTAACCAGGTGCTCGTCCCAAATTCACATTGATCATCATGAATTTTACGCATTCATGATCAATCTAAGTAGAAAGGAAGTTGTAGCCTACCTGTAGGCCGACCGCATGTGCTCTAAATCACAAGGCAAGAGCTTTTTCTTTATGAATGACCTCTGAAGGCTTCCACACTATCATAAACAGGATCATAACAAAAGTACGATCGTTAGGACACCAAAAACACATAAAATGAAAACTAACCAATTTTAGAGTCAAATAGGAATCGTGGAATCTGTGCTAAAAATTCTTGAATTGACTCCGTTAAGAGGTCCTAAACTCTACCTCAAACTTTTGTTCCAAAATTGAATGCAATTCCTGACTCGGAAACAGCTAACACAACAACATGAAATTAAACAACAAATAAAATATCTTAAACCACTAGGGACAACAGCTAAAACAAGAACACCTAAAATGGAGGTTGCCCAACACTCCTCAAACACACCACAGCAGAGCCTCTATAATCCCGAACACATGGGACTTCAAATAACCCAATTCCAACAAGGAGAGAGATAACACCATTTGAAGCTCAATCAAGTGGCATGATCATGTCTGTCTGTATCCATAAAAAAAAACCTTAGATCTTCATTGTGGTCGCGATAAGGAGGGTCGCGATCGTGACTCATTAAGACGCTAACCATCACAATCATGAAGACCCTGCCTCGCGGTCACGATGGCAAATGAAGGTTAACTCTTCATCGCGATTGCGGCAACAGGCCACATGGTCGTGAAGCACTAAATCCTAGGCCATTCCGAATGCGACCAAGGGCCACGCGATCGCGAAGAACAAACAAGGTTGAAATATGCAACCTTACAAAAAATGAAATATGCTTGTTTGGCCATGTTCCCAATCTCCGATAGGGTGCTATGAATTCGTTTGGAACCCCGTGCATGCAAATGAAATATGCAACCTTACAAAAAAATTATTCCTGAATCAAAGGAGCAGTAAAAAATTTTGTACGAGGTCATCTTGAAAGAATATGGGCCCCACACCCAACTCCATTTTAAGCCAAAATCCTCAAAGGAGCTTGGAATTAGCATGGAGGCCTCGGGAACTAAACGAAGGCTCATTCTACGCCAAACTCAAGATTTCTGAGCTAACCATTCTGACGGAACCCTCATTTGAGCTCGTTTACCTAGAATGTTGACAAAAGTCCAAATTAGGCTTTAACTTGAAAGTTAAAACACCTAATCACACAGACTTGCACTGAAAACCTCGGGAGTGGTGTCATTTATGCTACCAGGCTAAAATGACCCTTCTAGAGGTGATGGAATTGTCAGAATTGGATTTTGAAGTCATCTTCTTGAACTTTTGGTCAAAATTGACCGTTGAAGGTTCAAAAGTTCTAAAACACTAAAACTCGCACATAAACTAAACGAATGACCATGTGACCAAACTGTCAGTCCCAGCAAGTCATAAATTACTTGGGGTTGCTACATGAAATCTCTAGATAACAAACAGGAGACATAAATAGAAAATGACCTAGATATCATTACAATTAAATAGATCTCTAATCAGTCTTAGAGTCTCCTCTAGAGGTCAAGATCATTGGTTACCTTCTAACCGAACACAACACAATATTACATGACGAACCATCTAGATTAAGTAAGAGATATAACTTCTTAAACCCTCCCAATCTTTGAGTTCTAATTAGATCAATTCACTATGGGGACTCTAAGCTGGATACTATGGCAATAACCACCCATAACAACTTAATAGTTCGTTACAAATATGAATATTTCAAAAATTAATAATTATATAATTTAGAAAAAAAATTAAATTGACGCCTTAACACTCATACTTTAGAAGAGGCGTAGTACCCCCTTGGATATTTTTAAAGTATTTTTTTCGCATTTTTCCTGTTTGACACTAGTCAAGATTTGATGATAGAAGAACATATTGATTCAAGAGATTAAAGTGCGATGGAGAGGGTTACCATTATTTGTTTTATTCAAAAATTGTAAATAAGTGATAGTGATTGAACCACCCTACTTTTTTTGTCCTTTTCATCAGTGCAGGTGTCCAAAAGATCTAACAAAGCATTCATTTGTTATTCAGTTCACTTGATAAATAAACAAAGATATTCTTCAAACACATATCTAGAGGGGTTATAAGACCCCTCTAATGTATGAGTATATTACATACAAATTTACCTACTCAAACCCATTAAATGGTTGCAGCATAAAAAACTGTATGTGTTGGTTAAAATTTAAATGATTAAAATTCAAACCTAAAAACATACAAATTTAATTGTTGAGATTTGAATCATTAAAATTAAACCATAATTAACGCAAACTAATTAATGACATCTAAATTGTAATACTTGGTAGAAGATATCACATATACACACATTTTTCTCTGTTGTGTGATATCTTAGTTAAGTCTGCATTATTGCATAAACTGTTAAGTCCTTAGAGAAAATTGTCTTCTATATGATATTTAATACCTCTACCTATGATAGTTTCACACTAATAGACTGATTCATCTATAGAATCGACATGACCAAACTATCTTGAAAAAATGTATATGAGTTTGTTTCATAGGGAGGATGATTATATTAATTGTAGCTAGATAGAGTAACTTTACATACTAGTGCAATGAATAACATAGTAATTTTCCAGTTTGGAAATTTATCACAAATACTAGTAAGATAGATCTACGATTTTTATTATTTCCCCTCTTTATCTAGCCATTTCTTTTTTTTCTTTTTTATTTTAAGGATGAAAGTTAGGTTTGGCCAAATTAAGTGAGAAACACTTATTACTATGGTGAGAATTAATTTAATATGTGATAGAGGTTGCAACAACTTTTTAAAACTTCATTATAAAAGAGAACCCCAAAAAAGTAACTTTCTTAGAAAGAAATTTGAATTAGGATGAATTTTTTGTCACACAATCAATGAATTTAGTGGAATTTAAGAGATGCATGACCACTACCACCATTGATCATGTTACAAAAATGTATAAGATTGATGGAGAAACATCTTCTTCTTTAATGTATTTTGGGTATTGTAGCATCTTGAATAATTTTCATCATCATCATTCTAGCATATATATATATAACTATTTTTTTGTGTATTCTAGCATCTTGAACAATTTTCATCATCATTATTTAATAGTTTTTCTCCACAAAAAATCTAAGTAATTTTTTCATATTTTCAACTAGAAGCAACAAAAAAACAATGATGTTGAGGATGCAATATTAATAGAAGTTCCAATATCTTTTATCGCACATGATGAATCAAAAGTCGATGTTTTTGAGGTAAACTTTTTGAAATTCTCCAATTATGGCTTTCTTAATTTATTCTATATTAAGTCATGTCCAAAAATTATCTTGATGGATTCTTGAAAAACTTTTTAATATTTATTAGTATGTTATGAACTAAAGACATATGATCTTCTCTAGAGTTAAAACATTTGCCATAGAGTCAAAAATAAGTTAAATATATACTCCTTCCATTTCAATTTCTGTGATACAGTTTTACTAGACACAAAGTTAAATTCAACATGAATAATTTTTTTTTGGGATTGATTAAAAAGAAAAAAGGGGTTTATATAAACTGGAACACAAAGATTCTATGAGTACTAGTACATTAATAATAGTACTTTTAAAAGATATCTAGTAAGTCTAATTTCAATTCTTCAATTGAGCCATATTTTTAGTTACGTCCTACATTCATGTAAAAATTGAAAACAACATATGATTTAGAAAATTACTTTGATATCACCTAGGTACAATATTGAATGAGGTCATTCTATAGTCTTACAAATAAATATAAAAGTAAAATAATAATTTCAATTAAAAAGTTTAAGGCCTCTTTCTTTTTTTATGATTATATATAAGACGTCAAAATAAGAATGCATATTTGAATGATAAGATGTCGATGAATCTCTGAATAGACATCTTAACACTAATATGTTGTATTAAGATCTAAATACTGAATAATAAGACTACTTATTACCGTACATCTTAATACATAAAAAGAATTTCTATATTGAAAAAATTAATAAATATAAAATTTATGAAAAATGGCTAAAATGACAGTTGAGCTATGATCAGATTTATTGTAACAAATTCATACTTTATGGGGACCTAGTTCCCTGAATAAAGTGCGAATGAGAGGATTTTTATTTTTATAAGTTAGAAACCAACTTGTTTTCCTATAAAAAATTTTTATGAAAAACATTTTCCTTCATACCAAATACAACTGAGTAAAATTTAGGAATAATGTAAGTGTATCTAATGTTTTGACTTGTGACATATACATTATTAAGTTTATAATATAGTGTTATTTTTTTGGTAATAAACATGTATTTTATATACCAAGAGAATTATGTACAACTCATAAAATAAATCAAAATGAATTTGATTTAGATAGAGTCTCAAGCTCTAAAAACATCCAACCATCAAATTACATACTACTAGAACAATAAACACAAACAACGTTGGAAGTAGAAATTCTGCTTACTAATTCTTATAGCAAGTCATGACTTCAAAACACTTCTAGCAAATGACTCGTGGATGATCAAAATAGTGTGTACTGTTGAAGTTCTATTCTTTTCTTGGAAGATTGTATTTTTCCTCTCCAACCAAATCAAATGCACATTACCAGCAGAAAAAATTCTAATCATTTACGAAGAGACATCTTTCCCATTTTTATTTGATATCATATATATTATCTTTGCAAATCAGGGCTTAGCTCTCATTGAATTACTCTGTCAGAATAGCAGTGTTTCACACACTTTTATTACAAATGAACATAAGCAACAAAAAAGTGTAAGTGAGTGATAATGATTGATCCCCTTTGTTTTTTTACTGCTGATCAACACGCGTTTACAAATAAAATAAAAAAGCTTTGATTTTTTTATTCATCTCACCCAATAATTTCAAAAAATGTTTAAACAAAAATATCCAGGGGAGTCATAGGACCCTCATAAAGTATGATTTTGTTACAACAAATCCAACCATAATATAGGTGTCATTTAAGCCATTTTTCGTAAAATATAATGAAAGAAAATTAATATATGTCTACATCAACAAAATATTTTAAAAAATATATATGATTGGTTGTGATTGTGATGGCTAGTGATGATTGTTATGAATGTTAGTTAAGGATGGTATGTGGCTAATGATAGTGTTGTTGATAATAGATATATTTGTAATGGTTGAAGTAGAAGCTAATGACATTAGTTTGGTGGTGGTTTATAGTTGGATGATACTTGTAGGAAATGGTTACGGTGAATGATGATGGTGGTTTACAATACATAGTGGTAACTTATGATGGTGATTCTCGAAATTGCTTGATAAGTTTTGTTGTATTGATGGTTGATGTCAATAATAATTGTAAATAGATTTATAGTGGTGGGGGTTGAGGATGGTAGTTGTGAGTGCTTGATGGTGGTATTTAATAATGGTGGACTATAATGATGGAGTAGGGCGATAAAAAAGAATGGATGAAATTTGTGAGCTTTAATATTTTAGAACCATTCAATAGACATGTTAATGGTAATACAATTTATTCAAGCCAAGAAATGATAAGTCTTTTGAGATAGTATTGTTCCATATGATATTTAACTCCTCCACTTACCATAGTTTCACACAAATAAATTGATTCGGCTATATATAAAACAAACTATTTGAAATGATCTTCTCTTATTTTATCCCTCTAAAAAATTTGTATTATTTTGACTAGTCTGATGGATCTAAGTTTTTCATGATTTTTTCCTCTCTTTATCTAATAATCTATTTTTATTTTTTTTATTTGAAGAATGCAAGGTCTAGTAAAACTAGGTCAGAATAGAGGAGATTAATCATCTTAGGTTTGACCAAATGAAGCGAGAAATAACATTGCTATGGTTGGAATAAATTACTCTGTGATAAATTTAGAGGGTGTGATCGCTTTTAATAGTTTCCTTAGAAAGAGAAGTTCTGATCAAGGATGGAACTTTTCATCTCATATCAAATTATTTATTCAATCTTAAGAGATGCCTAACCATAACAATCATTGATCTTGTTACATAATAAATAAGATTGAAGGACAAATATCTTTTTTTTTGTCATTCTAGCGCTATGATAAAGTTTTGAAATGTTACTTGACATAAATATCTAAATTACAAGAAATTTTGAATATCTACTGTAATCCTACAAAATGGGGGTCTAGGAAGAGTAAACCGATCTTACGATTTAAATTAACCATAAAAATACGTCAGAAATAGTTATAGCCCTGACCTAGCAATCGAGGTAGAAGTAGAAGTTAGTTATTTTATATTTTCCATAAAATACAAGAAGCTGAAATGGAGAAAATGAAAACGTGATAAACAACAAAAACATTTGCTCTTATTTTGAAGCAATAAACTTCATCTTATTATGTTGGCCAGACCATGATCCTTTAGAATATAAAATATTGATGGTCCAATAGCTTTATGTACAAAATGTTGATGCTCCATTTCCATCCAGCTAATTACCTTTTGTTTATTAATTTTGAATTCCATAAGTACAACTTATTTTGGTTGCAGAATGAGATGATACAAAAAAATATACATTTCCTGCATACTTATACATTTGAGCAGAGAAGACAAAACTGGATCATCAAGAGTATTTCTCGTCCAACTGGTTCAATAATCGATTATGTAATTTTCCTTCTGAATAATATACATGTTTTACTGCATACAAAATTGGTTACGTAAATTTTCTTTACTTAGATTATGATAAATTAAATATTTAATAATTATTGGCAAATAGGTCTGCCATCATTTGGGTACAAACAAAAAGTTTCGATCTTTGGTAGAGGTTTACAATTTCATCATACATGGGGAAGTTAGTGAAACAAAGAAGAAATTAAGCAAAAATGAAGAAACAATGCAGGTTAGCTCAAGAAAATAGTATTAGAATAGGTAATGAGATTGACTCTATGTATGCAGGGTCATTAAAAGGGTTTAATTTGCAGGTGACACCGAAACGTAAACAACATATTCGTGGTAACAAGTTGATCAAATATTATGTAGTTGGACATGTACTGAATCTTGCAAGGGGGTTGACATAAAAAATAGGGGAGAAGTTAACTACCTATCTGAACGTGACATCCCTTCTAATATTGGTAAGCATATAGTTGAGAACAGTTAACGAATTCAAGTCACAATAAAACATATAGTTCCTCAATATATTGGTATTGTTATTATTGTCATTTTCACTTTCATTGAAGTCTTCCTATTTGATTCCTATAATTTTGCAAAAAATTGTTGTCAGAAAAAAGAGAAAACGGAGATTTATATGGACGGCAACAGGTGAAGTTGAGTAATGATGCAACACATGTGAACTTAGGATATTCTTCATTAAGTAATCCTGTACAATTCTTTTTCTACCTTTGGGACTTTGAGCTCATAGACCTACAGGAGAGGTCAATAGA
This sequence comes from Solanum acaule, assembly GCA_036250505.1. Lineage (NCBI taxonomy): Eukaryota > Viridiplantae > Streptophyta > Magnoliopsida > Solanales > Solanaceae > Solanum > Solanum acaule. Next base: position 5,601 of record JAJOOR010050386.1, on the reverse strand, counting down.
GGTGTTCCCAATTCCAGATATCGATGAATTGCAAGGGGTGGACCCGTCCATTGACTTATTGAGTTCGCTCCCTAAAGCATCAGGAAAGCACCCTTGTGAGTAAGATAAGGAGAAGAATAAATGGAAGAAATGAAAACACATGAAGAGAGACCAAGAGAAGGAAGATATATTGGAAGCTCAAAGGAGGTCCAAGGTTGATGAGGAGCTGAGGTTAGATGAGATGAGAGCTAGTGCCGATTGAGCTTCTTCTAGCTCAGTGCCAACAGAGGTAGGCCTTATTAGTAGTGCTCATGTTGTGATGGAGTTTCAGACTCTTACTACTACACCACTAGTTGTTGATGGGGCTTCCGAGCCGTCATTGAGTGTGCCAGCCACCACATGAAACGCTAGTGATATTTCTGGAGATACAGGATCCCATGCATCATATCCAGACTCTGAAGCCTAGGGTTTCACCGATATACCCTACTCCTAATAGAACAAAAAGTTAGTTGCAGCAATAAAGAGTAACAATATATGTTATACTTTGTATGGCATGAATGTATCTATGATTATAATGACGGTTGAGGATCTCTCTATGACATTGGATGATATAAGACTTTGTGATAGATCTCAATCATTTCTAGATTTTCATACCCATCCAAAGATTGTTTCCTTAAAAATGTACTTCATGGTTAAGGAAACCTACATACATACCGGTTTAGATTTGATTGATTAATACTAAATCTTAATTATGGGCAAACAAAAAAGATCTAAATTTAAATATTCACTAGTAGATATCACCTGTATGTATTTTTGTTTCTATTATGTGATAAGAGATATCACCAAAACAAGTTGTATTTATGGAATTCAAATTTATCAAAATCCATTCTCAAAAGGAAATTAACATGATGGAGTGAGGAACATCAACATTTTGTACATCAAGATATTGGAGCATCAACATTTTTTATTCTAAAGGATTATGGTCTGGAAAGCACACTAAGATGAAGTCTATTGCTTCTAAATATGAGTAGATATTTTTATGGTTTATACTATTTTCATTTGAGCTTCTTTTATTCTATAAAAAAAATGACTAACTTGACATCTACCTAGATTGCTAGGTCCGGCCTATAACTATTCCTGTGGAATTATACTGTATAATTGAAAATTTCTCGCTTTCTAGTAATGTAGATAAATGCGTTAAGTAATATTTCAAGAACTTAATCGCAATGCTATAATGCCCCCAAAAGATAAATTTGTTCATCAATCTTATGGATTTGGTAACATGATCAATAATGTTTGTGGTGATGTGTCTCTTAAGATTCACTAAATAATTGGATATGAGATGAAAAGTTTCATCCTTAATCAGAACTTCTCTTTCTATGGAAATGGAGATGATTTAAAAAAAAAGATGAATGTTGCTCACTTGATACTAATTTGTATGTATGTATCAATCAATATTTCAAGAACTTAATCAAAGTAGTGGAATACCAAAAAAATAAAAAAATATGAATGCTCGTCAATCATATGCATTCCATAATAAATTCAATGATGGTTGTGGTCACACATATCTTAAGATTCTGTCATGACCCGAGTCTACACCCTGGACGTGGCCGGCAGTCGAGAACCATTGTTGGTCCCCAAGCGAACCCTCATCAGTGCTGCCTACAAACGGAAGACTAACTCAAGCATACAAAGCTTAAAACAAAATAAAATCAATAACTCAATACAAAGCTTTAACTCAAATGAAAAACTCTGAATAAAAATAGAATATTCAACTCGCCACAAAATAGGCAACTTAAGCCTTTAAAACATTTAACAAAATAAATTAACAGACTTCTGAAGCTCTACTATCTATCTATGAAGCCTCTACCTAACAAAGATGAAAGTCGGGACAAGACCCACGATATCCTAACAACAGATTTAATTGAAAGTAAATGGAATCTTCCTGTAACACCCCAGATCTCAAAACGAAGAAAATCCTAGTTTTTAAAAAATCTGATGCCAGTACCAATGGAACCACCCACGGACAGTAGGTGGGACCACGTACCGTAGGTGGGGTTTCGTCGTTAAGGCCCAAGTCTTAATAGTATCTTATCCTACCCACGGTCGACTAGTACGGTCCGTGGTTGGACCTACAGACCGTAGGTGAGGGTCACTAACCAGTTAGAGGGAAATCGCTGATGGATCAAGTTCAAATGGGCATCACTCTTAGCAGAAAAGGAATTATGTGGCGCATGACCCACTTAATGATACATAATTGAATCCTCTTTCCAATGCCACCGAGCTTGCTAAAATCCCATCTCTGAGTAAAAATTTATGCTCATTTTAGTGAAGCCCTACCGGGCAGACTTGATCGACGGACCCAAACGATGGCAGGTAGGTCCAACAACGGACCGCCATTCCTTCTGTGGATGGGCTTCGCCAGAATTAAGTTAGGGTCATTTTAGTCCTTTTCCTTATGCGTTGGACCCCTAAACTACATAGTTTTGGTCAGCTTAATCCTAACAACTTAATTAGAACTTACCCAAGTCAACTCATTCTCCAAAAAATCATCAAGTTGAACGAAAAGAAGGAGAAAGAGTCGACCAAACCCTAGTACAAGAATGCAAAAGGTTTTCATCAGTTTCACCCCTGAAATTGAAAGATTTCTCCATGGAATTCATCACCAGGTATGTGGGATTTCACTAGTGGGTTCCTTTCACCCATCAGGTCCCTAGAATTCAGTTAGATTCTTGATTCCCTTTAGATTATCTAAACCTAGGGTTTCTAGAATTTCAGTAGATTATAATGAATTAGTTACAATAATGTTCCTAATCACATTATCATGATTTTAGCATTGTTTTGCGTAGATCCTTTCAAAGATTCAGAACCCTAGCTGTGTAGTACTTTTAGTAAATGAAATACACACGCTAGGTCAATTAAACAGATATACATGCTCCAGTTTCAAACATCACATTATCAATATATTTCAACATGAACCCTATTTTGAGTTATAAATCTTGAGTAGTTTTTAAAGCCAACACTTGAATTTTAAAATGAGTTTTTGAAAAAGTTAAGATGAGTTTTGAGAAAGAGCTTCTACAACATGATTTGTAAGACAATCGAGTAGGCCATCAATGTATGAACAGTATGGTATCTAGATATACCATCAATGTTTATGCAGTATGACCTCCCGAGTCATCAATGATCATAGTATACTATGATTTTGAATTATTTTTGAGAAAGAGTTTTCAAATATGAGTATCTGCATGTCAGTATTTTGGGCTATTCAGTATTTCAGTCATAATTTATCATATACATGCCTCAATTAAGAATGTTTCATTATCAGTACTTAATGTTGCATTTTCAGATAGTATGTCAGATCTTGAGCTATCCAATATTACAAGAATTCAGTCATAAAATGTTAATTACATAATCAATTGGGAGAAGCTTAATACCGAGTGGACGAGAGTCAGTCACCCTCAAGTCCCAGAACTACGTTCCCCGTATGTTGTAAGTCCCCTTTGTGGGCATCATTTTAGTGATCATGCCAGTCATGCCTCTATACTTCTGGCAGGGTATATTGGGTCCTCTCGATGGGGCGTATACATAGGACTCCACATTTAGCTCATGTGGTTATATGTCGGTTATTAGTAGCTCCCACAGTTCAATCAGATTCTATTGCATTGACCATGTTATCAGTCACAATCAGATTTTAGCCTCATCATGTTATAAACTTAGTCATTGCATTCAGTTAGTTCATGTTCAATATTCTCAGTATAGTATTGTGTTTATCTCTTATAATTACTCAAATATATGCTTTGGTTCAATTATGATTATATGTTTGTTCAGATTTATTCTATCCTGCATGCTCAGTATCTTTCAAGTACTAACACATACTCTCCGCTATATCTTCTCGTGATGTAGGTTCAGGTTCTCAACTTCCAAATCACGCATAGATTGGTTCCCGATCTTCAGCTCAGCAGCATAAGTGGTGAGTCCTCATTCTTCGAGGACAATTGACATGATTATCTTCCTTTGCTTTTAGTCTTAGTTTTAGTTTTTGGTAGATTTAGCTGGGGCATGTCCCAACACTTCTAGTCAATTAGAGGCTTATTTCAGACATAGTTAGATTCAACTTTAGCACATGAGTTTTACTTTTCAGTTGTTGTTAAACTATCTGTATTTATACATTCAGATTTAGTATAGGTATTTCCCATCATTTCAGATTATCTTATGCTTAGCTTCCGTACAATATTTCTTTACTTCAGTTTATCTTTAGTATGCTTATGATATGCCAATAGGGTTAGCTTGGGGTCACTCATGATCCTAGTTCTATGTTTGCGTCCTGGGGGTAGCTTCGGAGTGTGACACCTCCGGAAGCAAGGAGGCTCACCATAGCTAACTTGAACTCTATGTGGTATCAACGAAGCTCCTATTGATGATCCAGAATACATGTATCTACATCATGAAATGATGTTGGCCAAATGGCTTAGTACGTAGAATGTACGAGCATGTAAGGGAAATTCTAAAGCATAACATAAGCTTGAACTTGATAAAAAAGGAAACATACTTACCTCTTTTCAAACCTACTCAACTCAAGTAATACTCAAGGATACTAAAAACTATTCAAACTTTCTCAACTCAGTGAAACTCAACAATAAGGTACTCGACACAATGAAGCACAGATCAACTGAAGATACTCTGAAGCACAGATCAACTGAAGATACTCAACTCATGATACTCAACGATAAAGCAATACTCAAAGATGCAATATATATGGAAAGCTGTAAAACTGTAGATAACAACTCAATGTATTGAAAATATACAATAATACTCAGTGTGTATATAAAAATACAATATAACTATGTGGGAGTTTTTCTAACAGACAACCATAACTATTAGTTATGTGAAGATACAACGTCTTGCCCATGTTACCAGAACTGTCCTATACTATGCCAAGGTATAAGACCTCTCAACTAAGTGGATCCACTAGTAGGTGCTAAAAAGCACTAAGGAATCATCTAAAAAGTATGACCCTTTCTACCCACATTGGCTACATGGTTTATGGAGACTTGAGTTATATGAACTCTTCACCATATCGGTGCTCAATACTACTCCCAAAATATACTCAGCTCATATGTTTTAAAAACATAACTCGTTCTGTGGTTTGAGATTATCACTCAAAATCTTTCTCTAAAAAGAGATGTTACTCAATTACTCAAAACTCTTTTGGAAATCTCAGTTTCCTCCTTTTTTAAATTTGAAAACATTTACTCTTGGGAATACTTAGTTCCCATATATCATTTTAAGGAAAATGAACTAGACTCTACTCTTTATCAACTCAAGTGCTCAAGTCTTAAAACATGTTTAGAAAAAGTTGTAAAAGACTTCTCAAAATAGGGTTCATGCCGAATGATGGACTTGAACGACTCAATTCAAGGTTTTTAATAACCATACAAAGAACTCGATACTCGGAACTCAACAACTCAAAACTTGTCACGACCCGGGAGCACCCCCAAGTCGTAACAAGGCGTACTCGACCCCGAAGGGGTCTTATACAAGCCACATAGTCATTCATTGCATTCAATAATGAAAATAGTGCGGAATAATAAAAAAACTTATTTACATCCACACATTTAA
>JAJOOR010050385.1:0-15392 GCA_036250505.1 Solanum acaule | reverse complement strand
AAGCTTGTTTCAGAATTCATTTTCTATAAACTATTTAAGATAGTAGTTCAAAGAAGGGTTTATATGGTTCACTCTCTTCTCACAGATCCCTTAAGATGGCAAAGCTCTGATACCAATCTGTAGGTTTTTAACAGGAGAATAACTGATGTTTACTCAGAAAGAAAAGAGAAGAAACAAGGTTAAGTTTCATTGTTTATTGAAAATAATGACTGCAATATAAATACATGAATTCATAACTTAAAAAGCTAAAGAAAAGGAGTGAAATAAGCTAACATTATCTCCAATAACTAAAGCCTAAAATATAGCAACTAACTAATCAGATTCTGCCAAATACTGCTGCCTAATTTATCTGAACTTAATCCTACTTTTAAGCTGAATATTGATACAGCAGAAAGTGGAACTAATCTCCAGGTTTTGAGGCACCACTTTCAACAGAACATGTCATGCTGGAGTAGTTGTACTACTCAAAGTAGCAAGTACATTTGGGTGGATATAATCTGTGAAAAGAGAGGCATGGAAGATCATCTGATTTCCATTGCACCTGTATCAGGATGTGATTGCTTTTAAGGTATTCCCCTTAATTCTTTGAAAGTATAATCACTTACACATCCATTTGCATGTTATTTTTTGGAGCTCGAGTTTAAGCCATCAGGAAGGGGTCATGCTCTGTGTACTCTGTATCTGTCGATCCTCTATGTCCTTCACATTCCATGATTTTGGTATGATTAAGATTTTCTTAGAATACTCAACTGCCATGGGTTAGTGACGTAATCTTTGGATATTTATCACAACAGAAAAGAACCACTTGACTGAAATCAATAATCAATATTCAATTGACGTTCTTCTGGTCTCATCTGCTTAGACTTAAGTATCCATTCATTTGTATAATGCTGTTAATGAGAATATCAGATGAACCGAGCTTGGTGGAAACCTCTTCGCTGTGTATTAGATCACTTGCATATGAAAAAGTTTCGAGCTTCTTATTAGTTCATGAACAATATGCCATACTGGGTTGCTAATGCATTTCATCTGAGATCATCCAGCACTCTTGGAAAACTTTTCAATTTGGAAATTCTCAGTTATAGGAGGTGCCAGGGGAGAAAGGAAAATTGAACCAATCTAATTATGTTAGAGTTTTTAAATAAGCATCGAGTACTTTTCCCTAGTGGTCTTACCAAGACTAGTTTGATTGGAGGAACTACATATCGTGGGAATAGAACATTGTAGTTACTCCACCTCGAGGGATCTAAAATCCTTATCGTGGTCGACCACACTGATATTAACTGTTCAAACCGATCAACAAGATTGAAGTTTTAAAAGGTGTTCAGCGTGTGTAATCTTGAAATGAAAAGGCAAACTCTGTTGCCTTTCTTTTTTGTTGGTTAGGCAGAATTGTATAGATTTTTAACTTCTATAAATTTCTGTATTTGAATTATATAAAGTAGTAACTAATTACCTTCAATGTTGCTTTCTGCCAGGACATACAATCGCGCCCCATCTAATTTTATTATCAACCATCGATGTGCTTGAGCTCCCAAGACCTTGACCCTCGTGGATAATGGCTCTTACTATCATTCCTGTTCACCATACTAGTGTGTTTGTTACTTTAACAAAGCTATTTTGAGTTTATGAATGTTGTATTCTAGAAAAGCAAGCATAGTAGATTCTGGATAAATTGTTTATACGTATTAAGTGAATTTTTGAACAGAAATACATGACAGAACATGTAGACAGGGTTGTAGCTCCGCCCCTTATGCCCAGTGAATAACTTAATGAACTGTATACACAAATAGCTAAACAAACTATCTAAATCAACTTAATCATCAGCAACAATTCCCTATTATACATAAAACATTAATAATTCCCAGTTATATTATGATTTTGGATAAATAAAAAGACCTCCAGATTTTATCAATTTTCTTGATGGGCTTCAAAGTGTTGTCAGTTACAATCTCTCCGGCCTATTACTTCCTCTCTAATTCAAATGTTGAGTCCTTCAAATGAAAATTAGCAGCAGGAAACAAATTTTCAGTATCCAAAATAAAATAAATGAAACAAAAAAAGAGAGGAAGAAAGAGCAGTAATCCAACAAAAAGCATATTGATTGGTATCGACACGAACTTGTTTACCTGAGTCATGTCCTCCGTTTATATGCTTTAGTCCATTTAACCTTACGAGGATCCATCTTCATCTTAAAGTTGGTGTGGCACTTAAAACTACACCTTATCTGAATTGTGTCTTGATAACACGGTGTGCCAACAACCAGAAAGATCAACGACTTCTTTTCGAACAAATTGAATACCATGGCCTGAATATACAGTTGAGGAACAAAACCAACATTTTTCCAATCTCACTCTGTACCATAACAAATGCAGTATTAAATAAAAACCAAAACACTAACCAATAAGCAACACTAGAGTTATACAACAAAGATAAACTCTTTATAGATACTAAAGGAGGAATGCTTATCCTTTCTTGCAACAAATCGAAAATCGGTTATGGTTAGTGTCATCCACTTGCTCTTCGTCTTATATGAAATACTCATATAATTGTTGATATGCTTGTTAGTCTATGCATCTTTCTTTTACTTAGAAATCTAAAGCATCAACGTACTCTTTTATATATATCTTCAAGTAAATATTATACTCTCTACTCTCAGTATGAAGAAACTAGTGATGGACGAAGCTAGAGTGTTGTCGATGAATCGGAATCTAGGAAAGTAATAAGTACTAGTTCAACTTCACGTGAACCCAATAGCTTTTGTGTTATGAACCAGCTCTAGCCCAATGTGACACAACTAGTTATTGGGTGGAGAAGAAGCAATAGAACTGGAAGGCAGCTCAGAAAGGTTGATTTGGGACCCCCAATTAACCACTGGTTAAAAGGGACTGCGGCTTAGAAAAAGTAGTATTCATCTTATTGAACACCTGTATTTGATGCTTTACTAATTGTATATTCTCTTTCTTTGAATTGTTGAATCTGATATTCTGACATGTGAAGAAGATAGTAAAATTATTTCTATATTTCAATTTATTGAAATCAACAACATATTCAGTGTAGTTCACACAGTAGAATCTAAAAAGGGTGCAATGTACACAAACTTTACCTCTACCTCATAGGTGAGATATAATAATATCATTATCCATAAAAACAATACATACAAATGAGAAAGGGTAAAAAATAGAGGAAGGGAAGCACATAAAAGTGAGAATAGGGGCTGTTAGGCCATGGAAAATTTTCACTTTTTTTTCGGAGTTCAACTCCGAGAAACATGTTTGACCATAAAACTCACTCTAGAATTCAACTTCCAAAATTTCCAAGAGTTTGAAAAACAAAAAAAGTTGAGTAGAGAACAAGGGCTTCAACATGACTCATTTAATTAATTGGAGAGAAAATTCCAAAATCAAACATTACTTTACTTTTTGTCTACATTTATTTTTCTGCCATATGGAATCAGATTTTTTGAAATGTTATCTAATCAAACACTCCCACTTTAATAATGCCGTCATTTTAACCCCAAATTCTCCATTATTCTTTTTTCAGACTAGGGATGACAATGGTGCGGAGCAGAGACGTATCTAGAGGGGGTGCCGTGGGTTCACGTGAACCCATGCTCCCCTCTCTAGATCATATATAGTACTAGATCATATATTGTAGTGTTATATTTTTAAAAAAATATTTAAATATAGATGTGGAACCCATGTTCAAAGTATCATATAATAATACGATGATGATTAAGTGTACCTCTCTAACTGAGGATAGAAATTTAAGTCTTATATCTATCTTGTCTTTTTGAGTAACACCACTCCAAGTGGTTATCGGTGACACTTTTGACGTTTCAACTAATTTTTCTTTTGTATTTTTGCCTTTAATCTTTCAAAATTTTCAAGTGTCTTGCATTGAAAATTCCTAAAAAATTAAGCAGTGTAAATTTTTTATATAATTAAATCAATTGTGTATATTAAAATTTAAAACTAATAGTATTATATATTTTGAATCTATAGTTTTTAAAATTTAATGGTTCATATTTAGAACCTAAAAGTCAAATGATCAAATTTATATTTAAGATACATTTCTTCGTAATCGTGCACCCATTTAACAGAAATCCTGGATACGCTTCTGGTGCGGAGCGGGCCGGTTGCGGAGCAAAATCACATAAACCCAGCAAAGACTAGTCAAAATATATATATACTCAGAGTTCAGACTTGAGAGTAGAGAAAATGCTTATTACTAAACAATACCAGCAACAGAACTGGTAACAAAGGAGATTTCCCAATACAGAGCATGATTCCACTTAATCAATTGCAGAGAGAATTCCGTAAGCAAATATTACACTTTTCCTTTTATTTCTACTTTTCTGTGTCTACCATTTTGAAATGTTATCTAATCAACACTCCCACTTTAATTTTGACCCCACTACTACTATTCCTACTTGCATTGTCCTATACCATATTTTTCTATTATTTCTCTTGTTAAGTTTTCATTTAATATCTCACCTTTACTTCCGAGTAACTATGTGATGTTCGAGGCCTTTTTTTTTCTTTTGGGTTTCACACCTGATGTCCGGTGTTTGAATTCACATGTTCCACTTTGGGGTAAAGTATTTCCTTCCAAATGTATATGTGTTACTTGAACTAAAAACATCTAGTTAAAAAAGAACTGAGTACTTACCATTCCATCAAAATCTTTGATGATAAAGCCTCCCCTTCTACTAGTACCTTTTTTTTTTTTCATCTGGTCAGGTAAAAGTTTGTAAAAGTTCTACATAAAATTAAAATAATTAATTTTATAAAGAAATCACGAGTTCGAGTACTCTTCTTTTTTAACATGTAAATTCGTCGTTGGTGTTAAATAGAAAACATGTGTTTGTTGTTTAGTCGGTTTTAAAATAGTAAGGTGTACCAGTCGCACCACCCTGAGAGAAGTTCTCCAACAGACCCAACATCTTTAACAAGGTATCCAGAAACAGAAGAGCTATAAACTCCGGAGAAACCTAGTCCTCAACAACCTCAACATGTGGCTAAGGGGAGATCTCTCTAGCTTGACCTCTAGTTGGTGCCGCTCCATGAGCAGAACCTCTAGCCGATGCTACTCCACTACTACAACCTCTAGCTCAATCCCTACCCCTACCCCTAGCTCGGGTCTTAGCAACTACCTCGGGGACTGCCTCCCCCTACCACTGAAAATAAAAGCGTTGGTCGTCGACATATGCCAAAATAACACGCAGTAACTCAACACTAATGAAGGTAACCACGTACGATAAGAAAGAGTGAATAAAAGGATGTTTCCTAACAGTCTTCTTAGCCTACCGAAGATAAGTACAAACGTCTCCGTACCGATCCTCGAGACTCTACTTAGACTTTGCTTGTACACACGTGATACCTATGAATCTTGAACTTTGATACCATTTGTCACGACCCAAAAATCGATGTGATGACACTCATCTATTCCACCAAGACAAGTCAGCCTCAAACCCAACCGTATGAAAGAAAAGCGGAAAAATAAGACAATAATAACATAAGAATGGAAAATATAGTCATTCTAAAATAACCCCAAAACCTGGTTGTCACGTGTACACGCCATTAGTATAATAATACAAAATTTGAAAGATAATATAAGTCTCAATGTGTTTGTTTCTTGAATAAAACAAAACATAAATTAAGGAAGAAGAGGGCCTATCGGAATGACAAGCAATTACCTCTCAATGTATCCTCATGAAGCCTCGGAAATAGATGAAGAACAAATATTACAGGGGTCTAGGCTCGGAACCTCCACAAGTGAAGAAGCAAGAAGTGAGTACTAAACGACATGATACTCAGCAAGTAACCTACTAAACAAGGCAAAACTAAGCTAGAATATGAGTACTCCTATCATCACAACCGAACCGCCTCAACTACAACCTGCATAAAAGTCAGCCCAACCTAACAGTTTTATAATACACAGTTCACAAGGTTTACCAATTACAGTCCAATTGTCACAACTCACCAACCAACAAGTATCAAATATGTCATTCACAATTACCAACTAGATTAATCACAAGTATCATGAACAACAATCGCTAGTATCATGATCATCAAACACAATTATCATGTACACAGAATACAAATATCAAGATTATGTCACGACCCAAAGTACACCCTAGACGTGACATGACATATAAGATCTTGAAAGGCCCTACACAAGTCACTTGACATACATATACACATTGTAATAGACAAAAGTAAAGAGTCTTATATGAATAAAAGAGTTTGATATTAAAAGTGAAAATCTCTCATAGTCATGACAAGCCATCTAGTACATCAAAAAAGTTGTTGGGACTTAACCCGTACACCACGTACAACATCTGAAAAGCAAAGACATTTGAAAACAATAAAGGCGACATGGTCGTCGGACTATGAGGACTCACCAAGTCTTCAAATCTTTAAGTGATCAAGTAGCCACGAGCGGGAGGAGAGGAAGCATCACATCCTACATTAGTGAAACACGGAAGGCACAAGTATGTGTTAGTACATGAAATGACTAAGTATAAGGGATATGCATAAAAACATGAAACATAATAATAAAGGGACATAATAAAAAACATGGTATCATGACATAGCTAAATTAGTGGAAGCCTTTAAAAAAAACCATAAAAGTTGAACATGGTCAATGCATCTTAAATCATAAAGAAAGCTTCATAAAACATTTTAAGAACAACTTAGTTTATTTTGTAGGATATTTACTATTAACCGACATAGACTACGTGAGTTATAACGTGGAATCTGGTGTCTTGCCACCGAAAAAAGATATCCTTACTTGCCAAGGCAAGGACCTTAACTTCTATCTAGGTAGATCCCACTAGCTATGTCACTTACGACAACCTATGGGGTCATGTAGTAAGGGTCAAGAAGATTGTTACTAGAGACCCGACCTCTACTAACGGGAGAGCCTCCATCTCAATATCCTCTCGGTGCTAAGTAAAATCTCAACAAAATTAGCCATAAATATGAATATATCATAATACATGTAAAAACACAATTAAGTTACTAATCCAAGCTAAAAATATCATGGAATAGCTCCTTAAAACTTGAATCATGCATGTGTGAGAAAACCTTTCAACAAATCATGATGCCTTAATCTGAGAAAACCTTTCACAATTTAGTTAATGCTAATCTTAAAGAAACCTAGATCATAAGGCATTCCTCATCATAAATCATGCATATCTTTCCTAAAAACATCATCATAGATTCATATTTCCTTCATAAATGCACACCCTTCCGGGGTTCATAGTCAAAATAATGTATCATGTATGAGTTCATATGGAATTGATTGGAAATAATGTAATTAAGTCAAAACTTTCATAATAAGATCAAAATCATACAATTGAATCCATACAAATAGAACCCATGAGGAATTGAATTAAAACCTAACCAATTTGATTTGAATTGAATGGGAGAATTGGAGCAATCTTTGGGACTCAATGGGTGAATGAAACCCATTGATGAACTCTCACATACCATGATTTTGAAGCCCAAAACAATGGTAAAAAAGGAGACTTGATTTGGAAACCCTAGCTTCTTCTTCCTTGATCTTGAGAGAGAGAACTTGAGAGAAGTTTTGGGATTTTGAAAGAGAATAGGTAGATTTTAGGAGTTAAATCAGTTATAGGGTCTATTTATAGGTTAAAATGATGTAGTATAAGAATTAGGTACATAGGAAAAGACCCAAATACCCTTTAAAATAATCGTCATATAGACCTTATTCCTACGGACCGTACTGGTCAACTATAGGCTGAGTAACTGGGCATAAAATATTAGGTAAATCCTATGACACACTTCTACGGACTGTCGAACTTCTTACATTCCGTAGTCCCCATCTGTAGACCTCAACTTTTAACTCAAAAATTTATCAAGTCTGGACCACTTCTATGGGTGTTTCCTAAGATCCGTAAAATACCCTACGATCCATCATTTCCTTCCGTAAAACTGAGGTATCAAGTCAAATACTCTGAATCTTCCTATGGATCAGTCCTACGACTCATCAAACTTTCTACGACTCGTTTTGTCAAGTCGTGGGTCAAACTTTAGGTACTTAATTTTGCAAACTCAACTTTTGGTTCTATGGTTTCAGTTTTACGACCCGTAGGACTTCCTACGGTCTGTAGGCCTATCTCGTAGAATACTGTTTTAACAAAATATTTGCAACTTTCTCCTTAACTTGACTTTGCAACTTCCGAGGTGTTACTATATTTTCCTTTTGGGTACATTTGTCCTCGAATGGAACTTGAGCTAACATGAATAGAGTATGGGAGAAACTAACAACCCAACATGAATGCAATTTTCATCAAATTGCACATAAACATGGAGAATCACTCCAAGCTTAATCATTACATCAAAATAAAGTTTTCTTGAACATCCATGCATATGGAAAATGAGAAATGACTAAAATGCATGAATCCAATAGAATGAACCACGAGGAGCTAATACCTCAAGCTAGAATAAGAACGGAGGGAAAGAAAGAGATGAGAATATCGGGACATCATATTGGCTTCGACCTCCTAAGTAGCACCCTCAATTAAATGATTCCTCCAAAGAACCTTCATGGAAGCAACCTCTTTGTTTCTCAACTTCCAAACTTGCTGGTCTAGAATCTCAACCTGAACCTCTTCATAGGAAATATTTTCTTTAATTCCCAAACTTTCTAAAGAAACGATGGATGACATATCTCCAACACACTTCTTCAACAATGAGACATGGAATACCGGATGTACCGATGCTAAATCATTAGACAACTCAAGTTCATAGGCAACATTGCCAATATACCTCAAAATTTGATATGGGCCCACATATCAGGGACTAAGCTTCCCTTTCTTTTCAAATCTCATTACACCCTTCATGGGTGAAATCTTCAAGTAAACCCAATCATCAACATCAAATTCTAGTTCTCTTCTTCTAGCATCAGAATAAGAGTTTTGTCGACTTTGAGCTGTTTTCAACCATTTGTGAATTAGTCGAACCTTTTCTATAACCTTATTCACCAACTAGGGCCCTCTATAGAAACAACCTCTCCAACGTCAACCAACCTATAGGAGACTTACACCTCCTACCATAAATAGCCTCAAACAGTGCCATCCCAACGCTAAAAGGATAGCTATTATTATAAGCAAATTTGATTAAAGGCAAATGATCATCCCAATTTCCCTTAAAATCAATCACAAACACTCTTAACATGTCTTCCAAAGTTTGAATGGAACGCTTGACTTGAACATCGATCTGAGGATAAAGAGTCATGCTAAGTTTCACTTGAGTAACAAGATCTCTCTGGAATGACTTACAAAACTGAGTACCTCGATCGGAGATAATGGGCAAAGGAATGCCATGCAACCTTACTATTTCCTAAATGTAAAGCTTGTCATAGTCTTCTAATGAGAATAAAATCATACCGGGAAGGAAGTGAGCTGATTTCATCATTCGGTCCACAATAACCCAAATCGAATAAAAGTGTCAATGAGTGCTGGGTAAACCCGTAATGAAGTCCATATTCAAATCTTCCCACTTTCATTTAGGGCTACTAATATTTTGAGCCAAGACACCTATTTTCTGATGCCCAACATTCACTTGTTAACAATTCGGACACTTAGCCACAAATTTTGCAATATTACCCGCAAATTATGGTACATCTTGGTGGCTCTTGAGTGAATAAAATACCGAGAAAGGTGAGCTTATGTGATAATATGATTTCTCAACTCATCAACATTCGGGACACATAATCGACCTTGGTATTGAAGGACATCATCTCCCTCTTGGGAGAAATCCAATGGCTTTTTTCGGAAACTGACTTCTTCAAGTCAACTAATATCAGATCAAGATCTTTCTTAGCCTTCACATATGATACTAAAGATGATTCTAAACCATTATGAACAACTACACTACCTTCATTAGAATCAACCAAGCAAACACACAATCCGGCCAATCTATGAACGTCACAGACTAATTCCTTCTTATCATCCCCAACATGAGCAATACTTCCCATAGACAGCCGACTAAGAGCATCCACCACCACATTCTCCTTTTCGGAGTGATACAAGACACTGATGTCGTAATCCTTCAAGAACTCAAGCCACCTCCTTTGGTGAAGATTCAAATCCTTTTCACTGAACACATATGTTAAACTCTTGTGATTAGTAAACACATCTACATGAACACCATACAAGTAATGCCTCCAAATATTTAGAGCAAACACCACCGTTGCTAACTCTAAATCATGAGTTGGATAATTCTTTTCATGCACCTTCAATTGCCTTGAAGCATAAACAGTTACTTTCCCATGTTGCATCAAAACACAATCGAGACCAATTTGTGAAGCATCACAATAATCACAAAACCATCTGATCCTTCCGGTAATGTCAAAATAGGGGCTAAAGTGAGTCTATCCTTCAACCCTTGGAAACTCTTCTAACAAGTTTTCGACCACAAGAATTTTACCTTCTTTTTAGTCAACGTTGTCAAAGGTAAACCAATAGAGGAAAATCCTTCCAAAAATCTTCTGTAGTAACTAGCCAAATTGAAGAAACTTCGTATATCCGAAGAGGACAAAGGTATAGGGTAACTCTTAAACACTTCAGTTTTTTTAGGATCGACTTGAATTCCTTCACTGTATACAATACGACCAAGAAAAGAAAAAGACCTCAATCAATACTCACATTAGCTTAACTTAGCATACGATACCCTATCTTTGAGAATTTGCAACACAATCCTCAAATGTCTCACATGCTCATCCTCACACTGTGCGTAAATCAAAATATCATCGCTAAACATAATCCCAAACATATCAAGATATTGCTTGAAGACCATTTTTATCAAATCCATGAACATCATCGAGGCATTGGTCAAACCAAATGACATTAATAAAAACTCATATTGACCATACTGAGTTTGACATTCCTTCTTCGTAATGTCATTCTCCTTCACCCTCAATTGGTGATATCCCGACCGAAGGTCAATCTTTGAGAAGTAGCTCACTCCTTGGAGTTGATCAAACAAAGCATCTATACTTGGAATAGGATATTTATTCCCAATGGTAACCCTATTCAATTGTCGATAGTCAATCCACATTCAGAGAGAACCATTTTTTTAAAAATAAAACAACACTACATCACCCCATGGAGAGATACTTGGTCTAATAAAACCCTTATCGAACAAATCTTTTAATTGGTCCTTTAAATCCTTAAGTTTTGTCAGGGCCATATGATAAGGAGGAATAGGGATAGGTTGTTATCTTGGAGAAGGTCAATGGTGAAGTCTATTTACTTTTCCAGAGAAATATGGGAAGATCATCATGAAACACTTTCGGAAGCTCATTTACTATCGAAACTAACTCAAAGGTAGGGGTCTCATAATATTTATCCTTAACCCAAACAAGATAATAAAGGCAACCCTTAAGAACATAATTTCTCCCTTCCCATGACATGATAGGTTCATTCGGAACCTTAAAAGCGACCAAATGGGTCTTACAATCTATGGAAGCATAACATGCATGAAGCCAATCCATCCCAAGAATAACATCAAAATCTAATATATCAAGCTCTCAAAGATCAACATAAGTGACTCTATGAGAAATAAAAATACATCAGTTTCTATAAACTCTCTTAGCCACTACATAATCACCAACGGGAGTAAAGATATGAAAGGGATTAGAAAGGATTTCATGACTAATATCAAATCTCATGCCCACATAAGGATTAACAAACAATAAGGTATCACTCGGCAAGTAAAACATACACATCAAATGAAAAACTTTCAACATATTAGTCTCTACATCTGTAGAACCCTCGCGATCCTGTCAAGTATAAAGGTGATAAAATCTATTTTGCTATGGAGCACCCAAACTGGAAACACTAGTTTGAACTTTCCTACCATTCCTTCCTTAGTAGCAAGCAATGGGAAATTTCTCATCTTGTAACCACTCTTTCCACATTTAAATAAACCATTAGTACTGGCCAAACAGTTGCCATCATTTTTCTTACCACACCTAGTGCAAATGGGAATATAGGATCTATTGCCACCATTTCCTCCTTGAGACTTAGGGTTAGACATCCTATATTTGTTAAACTTATGAGCCGGAGTATTAGAAGAGCCTTGACTGGAAATATTTTTCCGGAATTGAGGATACCCTTGTCCACCGGGCTTAGAATTAGAAATGTCACAATCACTGATCCTTTCTCTCTTGGACTCTTTTTCCCTTTCTTTGAGATTTTCATTTTCAATTTGTTGGGCATGTATAATTAAACGAGAGATATCCTTCTCCTTGATCAACATGGCGGTACGACACTCTTTAACCAAGTCGGAAATACCTGACATAAATGTACTCATCCTTTCCCTACAGTCGGCAACCATATTTGGAGCATACTTGGCCAATTAAGTGAACTTCAAGGCATACTCCTTCACACTCATATTGCCTTGACAGAGATTAATGAACTCAAACACTTTCGCTTCTCTCATTTCAAGAGGAAAGAAATGATCAAGAAATGCTTTCTTAATTTCTCCCAATTAAGAAGACCTGCATCAATAGCCCTCTCACTTTTCCATTAATCAAACCACACTAGAGGAACACCCTTTAGTTTATAAGCAGCCAACTCCACCTTCTCAACCGTAGACAATCCCATAATTCCAACTATCTTATACACCTCATCAATAAACTATTGAGGATCCTCATCAATCATAGACCCATGGAGTTCTATAGGATTCATCCTAGTAAAGTCCCTTATCCTTGTCCCTGTTGTACCCACATTTGGGTTCATGGGAGAATTAGCCTCTCTATTAGCTTGGGCCATCATGGCTAGAGACAATACTTGAAAAACAGCTTAGAATTCTGCATGAGTCACTTGCTCCGCCAAAAGGATCAACCGTAACATGAGAAACCTCAAGATCCACATTGTCTTTGCCCGCATTCCTTCTCACATAAGCTCTTCTTGGGGCCATATTCTGAAAAGGATCAAACACAATTTAGGAGAAAGATCTTTATAGATATAGACTCTATGGAATGACTTTAGAGTAATGAAAGAAATGATGTTTCGTAAATGCTTGGTAGCCTCCTATTCATAAATGTGACACGCTTCACACTCATAAAGAAGACTCTACTAAACATGGTTTGTCAGACATCCTAGGACCTTTTCAAAAACCTTGTGCTCTGAATAACAAGTTTGTCACGACCCAAAATATACCCTGGATGTGACATGTTGTATAAGACCTCGAAAGGCCCTACACAAGCCACTTGACATATATATACACATTGTAATACACAAAATTAAAGAGTCTCATATAAATATAAGAGTCAAACATTAAAAGCAGAAATCTCTCATAGTCATGACAAGCCATCTAGTACATCAAAGAAGTTGTCAAGACGTAACCTGTACACCACGTACAACATCTAAAAACAAAAGTCACATGAATACAATAAAGGCGACATGGTCCTTAGACTATGAGGAGTCACCAAGTCTTCAAATCCTTAAGTGATCAACTAGTCACGAGTGAGAGGAAAGGAAGTGTCACACCCTACATTAGTGAAATAATGTAGGCATAAGTATGTGTTAGTAGATAGAATGCACTAAGTATAAGGGATATGTGTAAAAATATGAAACATGATAATAAAGGGACATAATAAAAAATATGGTATGCACGACCAAACTAACAATAGTAGAACCCTTTAAAGAAACATCATTAAACTTGAACATGGTCAATGCATCTTAAATCATAAGGAAAGCTTCATAAAACATTTTAAGAACAACTTAGTTCATTTTGTGGGATATTTACTATTAACCAACATAGGCCACGTGAGATATAACATGTAATCTAGTGTCTTTCTCCCACACCGAAAAGATATGTCCTTACTTGCTAAGGCAAGTACCTTAGCTTCTAGATTAGGTGGATCCACTAGCTATGTCACTTAAGATAACCTACGGGGGCAAGTAGTTAGGGATAATGAGATTTATACTAGAGACCCGACCTCAACTAACCGGAGAGCCTCCATCTCAACATCCTCTCAGTGCAAGTAAAATTCCAATGGAATTAGTTGGAAACATGAACATATCATCATACATGGAAAACATAATTAAGTTACTAATCCAAGATAAAAGTATATATCATAGAATAGCTCCTTCAATCTTGAATCATGCATGGGTGAGAAAACCTTTCCCCAAACCATGATCCCTTAATGTGTGTAAACCTTTCATAATTTAGTTGATGCTAATCTTAAAGCAACCTAGATCGTAAGACATTCCTTTTCATAAATTGATGAGTCCACAAATTGGACTCATTTAGGGCTTTATTTTGATAGAAATAGTGTCCTCGAATGCTTATTTTGTCTCAATATCTGATGAAAACTCTTAAGTTTCAGGTATTTGAAGTTTTAGTGGAAGCATGGACACTTAGGCGCAAAAAGGAACAAAAAGTCTAAAAAGAACGAAGAAGCTAAAGCATGAGCATCGCCAAGAACCTTTGGCGATTCGCCGAAAGGATAGACTCCGCCCTTTGTTCCAGTATGCGACGCCCTGAAGGAAGAGAATAAAAAAGGCAATGAAAGGAGCAGTCGGCACTTTGCCGAATAGTTTCACGAAGCAGTACTATACCGCCCAATGGTCCAGAACATGAAGATGCTGAAGGCAATCATGAAACAGCGATGAAACAAAAGATGGGCGAGTCGTTGAGTCATTCGGCGGCATCGACTAACTTCACCAAACTATCTGCCTACTCTAATTTCTGATGGCTATAAATACTGAACTCTTTATTAATTTTATAAGTTCTGAACCATTATTATTATTTTCAGAATAGAATAGTACGTTTTTAGATATTTTCTCTCAAGTTTGGATAGGGTTTTGTGGGTGACTTGAAGAGAGAAGGATTTCATCTTCCCCAAGTTAGAAGTGGGTCTTCTCCATTCTTCTTCCTTTGCTTAAATCAACGTTTAATTTCTTATACCCATTTTATTTTAGTAGCATTTTAAGTGTATTTTGTTATTTCTTGATGTGTGGCTAAAAACCCCATTCGTGGGGTGTGATTTAGCAAATATGTTTTGATATTGTTGTTAGGTCTTGCTTGCTGATAGGGTAGATGTATTTTAATGGTGATTTCACCTAGTGGTTGTGGTTTAATTTAATGGGTTTGTAGTTGCAAATACAAAACCACCCATGTGTTTTCGGCTTGCCCGAGAGGGAGGTCGCGAAACCAAGACCACTAGACTGATGGCATAAGGAGTGGGTCGACATGAGGTTCAGCTCGAGAGGGTGAGCCCTAGTCCCATATCCTAACACTCAGCTCAAGAGAGTGAGTGGGGTAAGGCGTAGGCTGGTCTTCATGCGGCAAATGGGTGTCTGAGAGGAACCCATTTGAAACGGGGTAAGTTGCCCGAGAGGGAAC
>JAJOOR010050384.1:0-13181 GCA_036250505.1 Solanum acaule | reverse complement strand
CCATGATTGTGGGACTCCAATTTCTTCTTGGTAGCATTTTCAGGACCCGCACCGCATTTGTGTGGTCCGCGTTCGGCCCCCCCCCCCCCCCCATTTGTGAAGAAGAGATTCGTCTCATATTTTAAATAAGACAAGATGCGAGGCAAAATTAGTTCAAAGAGTAAATTATTGATTTCTCCCTCGTTTTAGCTCAGATTTGGGTGATTCAAAGTCTCACTTGTATTAACTTGTAGAGGATTTGTCGTGGTGTGTTCAGAAAGTGTTGGTAAACCTCTGTTTGAGGTGAATTTTTGTTTGAAGCTGCTGTCTTGAGCCTTCTTTTTAGCTTAATTGTTTGGAATGTGCATGCTATTGTTGTTTGCTAGTTCAAGCCTTGAAGTGTGCTCAATTTTGGAACACAAGTTTTGTCCATGGTTTGGGACCTCTTGACGGAGTCAATTCCAACGCGGGTCAAGAGGTCCCAAACCATTCCACGGTCTCCAAAATTGCTCCATTTCCATTCCAAGTATTTTTTGTGTCTAAACAACCGTATTGATATTGTAATCCTATTTTTTTTATAGCGTGGTGATGTTCGGAGGCCGTTCGGAAAGGAAAAGCTTCAGCCTTGTGATTTGGAGCGCGTGCAATCGGCCTATAGGTAGGGTACGATTTTCTTTCCTTATAGACTGAGTTGGATTACGTAAATTCATGTTGATTAGAGTTAATTGGGGACATGTTCCTAGATATTCTTACTTCTCCTTATAGATACCATGTTTTAGGATTGACTTTCATTATTTCGGGTGTAGTACAATGCTAGTTGGGTATTTATACATATTGTTGCATGTTGTTGTGAATTACTTGTGTTGTTACCTATGATTTGGAACATGTTTGGCCTTAGTCTAGGATAGACTAGTGTTGCCTTAGACTCACGAGCCTTGTAGCCTTCTTTTCATCTCTAACGTAATTTTGGACGGACTAGATCCTTGTAGACTAGAATAACATACTGGAGTTCTATAGTATGGGCCTTAGTTTAGGAGACTCACCATTTTATAGACTTTTTGTTGTCTCTCCCTATATCTGTGGATCCGATGCGATACTGGAGATTTGGAGCTTTTGGGCAGACTTGGGATTGGGTTGTTTTAGGCTTAGAGCCCCCTGTTGATACTTGTGGGTGGGCGTCATTCCACGGTGACTTATTCCAAATATTGAGACCCTCTTTAGAGTTGATACTCTCATTGTCACTCTTGCTAGCTAGGTAGGGAGCTGTTTGGATACTGTGGCTATTTCCTGTTCGAGGTTGATGTTTACGATTTGACATCCTTATTTCTAGGTCGAGGTTGATGGTTTACGATTTGAGGACGTCACCTCTAGTTAGAGGCCGTCCCTTTGGGTTCAAGGCCCAGAGTATACTTATGGGATTTGTATTTAAGGCACTTCACTCTTGTAGTATTAGCTATTATGTGTACCTGTCGAACTTATGGGGGTCCATTTGGCTTTTATTTAATCTTGCGTACAAGTGTACCTACATGACTTATGGGGTCCAGTCAGGTTTAGTTTAGTTGTATGTACATTTACTTTCGCTATGCTCGTGTACTTTCTTTCATATATGCATGAACCTCTGTGTCTAGATTCTATCTTTTTATTTTGTTTTTACCCTTGTTGCTCAGTTAGCCTTTGATGCCTACTGAGTACCTATGTTTTGATACTCATGCTACACTCTGCATCTTTTTCGTGATGCAGGTCCTAGTACCAGCTACCAGCGGTGATCATTCATGCCGTCTTTTGCATTTTTTGAGGATCGAGACGAGGGTGAGCACTTGACGTCATGGATCAATCTGTCTTATTCTGTTTATATGATTAGCTAGTTTTTTGCTTTTGAGACAGCTTGTTGTTGTGAACTTTTGGGACTGTATTTTCATATTAGACAACTCTTTAATCGTGACTTCCATGTTCTAGGAGGGATTTATTGTATATAGAGTTTGGTTTGCTTATGTTTCTGTCTTATTTTTCATTGGTAGTTTTATTTTTGTGTAGTTCTACCCTTATACCACTACTTGTCGTTCTTGGTACATGTTGGCTTACTTAATTATGTGTTATTGTAGGTCCCATCATGACTCGTGAAATCGGGTCGTGACATTTTATCAAAATGCCCATAGTAAGAAAGTTTTTTTTTTTGGGTTTAAAGGTGGGCAAGAGCCCATTTTTATTAACACAAAAGGAGCCAACAAAATGAACAGGTCCAACTGAGATCCGGTCCAACAAATCACTAAAGCAAAAACAACCTAAACTAAATAAAGAAACTAAGAAGAAATCTAGTCTAGATAAAAATCTAAGGCTTGATGCTTGTCAGAGAAGGTCGATCTAAGCCTTTTCATCGTCTTTGAGTCGTCGTTCAAGAGTTCGTTGAAGAGAAACTTAGGGAAGCGGATCCATTCTGGTAAGCTCAAGCATAAACCTCTTCTACTACAGCTCTGTCTAACCCTGATTCTCTATGCAACAACCTCTCCATGACGAGCCAATGAACTGAAACACATCCCAAGTTGATTCCTAAAGGTAAGTAAATCAGACAAACTTCTTTACGGACTTCTTATCTAGTAATTATCAATTCCTGCTTTCTACAATCAGAAAACTGGGGTTCGATCAACCTAGCTAATATTAGTAATCCCTCCCCTTCAATCCATATATGATGGATTGAACCCCGCATAGGATTAATACCACCATATATACATTCAAATTATGTTAATTATTTTGAGATGAGGAAAATAATCAGATCTTCTCAAGTTGTCATGTGCCTTTAAAGCATGAAGATAATCATAGTTTCTCAATTCTTTTTCTTTCAATTTGTAATTCAAATATGAATTTAGTAAATCATGACAATTTTTTTTTGAAGTTATGATAATTACCTGACAAACTAAATGTGAGATTACTACATTTGAATCAATATTGTAATTATAAATCCTATAACGTTTTAAAAGAATAAAAGAGAACAGTAACAAAAATTGCATATATTAATAATGATAGTGTGTTCATCAAACTTAACTTAAATCTCCAAATATTGTCATACGTTCATCTTATCTTTCATCGTAAATAATAAAAATTATTCACAAATTAAAAAGTATGGAAAAATCACTAAAAATGATGAAAAAATAACACAGATAAAAAGCAAATAATGAAAAACACTATAAATAAGAGACACCAAACAAATTAAATGAAACAAATAACATAAATAAAATAAAATACCCATCAAGTTTGAATTTGAATTCTCAAACATTGTCAAATGCTCATCTTATCTTCTCCACACTATAAACAATAAAAGTTAATCAGAAATAATCTAAATATTACAAAATTAGTCATAAACAAAGTGATGTACTTAAATATAAATATAATCAAGCAAGAAAGAAAGAAAAAAATTGTTGCAGTTGGGAAGATGATTATCAAAATTAATCCATTGATAACACTCCAACTACTCTAAAAAACAAATTCAAAGAGTAAGCGTTCGTTGTCAATAAAAATACCCAACTAAGAGTTGGGGTTGAATCCCATAAGGAATGATATAAGGATAAGAATTCAACTAAGAAATCAAGTATGTGGACTTGTTCATTGTAGTAGGTTAGGACAATTGGATGGATGATTCCACCAAATTTACTAAAAGAGTTTGTATTATCAAAAGTAATAATTAAACTAAACCTTTAGAATTCAAGTAATTAACAAGTAGTCTAGGTGTGTGAGGTTCACAAATTAATGTCACGTAGGGGTAATTGTGTTTCTCAATAGTGCTAAACATTCCTTCATAGCCCGGGTCTTCTTTAATGACACTAATCTTCTTTCGATATCATAACACCAGTTCATAGAATCTCCTTTTGGTCTTATCTATGTGCATAACTAAACAACCCATTACCTTACGATATATCTCTCTCGAGTGGATTTAAGGGACAATAGATCTGACACATAATCTCCTTTGCAACCAAACTATAAACATCAAACCTAAATTGCATGTATCAAACTAATTACCCAGTCCAATCGATCTATTTTGATCATCAATCAGAGATCGAAAATAAGATTAAGTTTGCAAGCTTAAACCACAAGTTAACCCCATTCTAGTTAGCCTAAATTCATGGATGAACAACAATAAAATAGAGCAAAACACAATTCCCACTGCATTAAATCAATACCCAACCCCATAATTGCACCCGTAGACTAGAGGATTTAGCCACCCATCACAAAAAGTAAAGAAATTATACCTATCTTCATAGTAGATATGGATGTGATGAAATTAAGCCATTATAATCAACACCCACTTTGATGTCAACATCCAATTGTCAATTGCAAGAGTAAAATTAAAAACCCTAAAACTAAAGATGTTATTCAAAAGGTAAAATATCTCATACACAAAAAGCTCTCGAAATATTCACATTCAGAATTCTCTATTATGTATTCCGAAACTTGCTTCTTTTTCTCTCTCCTTTGGACTATTTATAGTTTCCCAAAATTTGGCCCAAAATTTATTTCGTAGACAACTCAGCGACATTAGTAGGGCTCATTGAACATGATCAACGGATCACCGTTTGTTCTTCAGCTTGCCTTCATTTGCTTAAGGCTTCAGGTGTTTGAATCTCAGTTGGCGATCTCATTTGAGTCAGCATTTTTGATTTGGCGGATCACTAAATTCCACCTTTGTTCACCTTTTCACCCTTAATTTTTCATCCAAGTCATGTCACCTTCAGTGATGGTCATCTTATTCGCCCTTTATATTCGGTGAGCCGCCATTACACTTCTAGTTCGCCAACCTGCCTCAATCAATTCAAATCATGAGCACTGTCACTTTGGGCGAGGTCGTGCCAGTTTGGCGATCCACTCTTTTGGTTAGGTGACTCTAGTGTGGAGTTTACAGTTCTTTCAATGGATAGGCCTTTCTTTCAACTTTCAAGTATTCATCCTTGCCTTGTCCGTTAGCCTTCATAGTTGCAAATCATCAAAATATTATCAGAATAATACATAATTAGGCATTGAGGACACCAATTGTTGAACTAGAAAGGTCTCAAATGAGTGTAAATCTACCACTCATCAACACCCCAAATTAAAATTTTGCTCGTCCCCAAGTAGATCAAGAACACAATTAGTTCAACAAGGGTGTCTAAAATTGTTCTCAATGATATTTAACATGCAAACGCTACTTAAAGACTACTCTCAATCAAATGCAACACTCAATCATGATTAAAAAAAGCTTAAAATGATGACTAGCCGGTATCAATACAAGCTAAAGCTCAGTATAGCTTCTTCTCTAATGCAAAACCATGTTTCAGCAAATGCATTCAAGTACCCTCACATCAAGAACGATTGCATTCTCTGACAAAGCAAGTCAATAAAAAAGTTAGGAATTAATACAACTCTCACTCTCCGAGAGAGAACTACATGCAAGCTTTATCCCATAGGTTTGTCTATATTATGCAACCATCACACCACCTAGTTCATGCAAGATCTCAAAGGTCTTTAAGGCTTGTAACGGGGCTGAGGGTACATGTATATTAAATTTGGCTCAGTCACCTCACCTTTTCAAAGCATTGTTGTACTTATCTTCACCCCTTCTCAAGTTCTTTCCATTATTTTCACTTGGAGACTCAAACTTTAATTTTTCAATCCATTTATCGGATACACCTTTTATTTTCTCAAACTTTCTTTTTCATTTCAATTTTCAAATTTTTGCTCAACCTCTTTTTTTTTTAATAAGGAGGTGGTTCCCTTTTATTGTAACACACTTCAAAATCTAGTCTCACTTCATATCTCTTTTCCTTCCGCTTGGGTTTCTTTCCTCCTTTTCCACATCCCGGACTTAGGATTTTGGCCTAAGTTGGCTATTCAAATAAACCAATCCTTAGAAAAGGATTTATGGGTGAGAAGTTAGGGACAATTCGGCTCAAGAGGTTTCAACAAGGTTGTCAACAAATGGTTTAGGCTCAAATGGTGCCAAAGTGGTTGCACACCCTCACAAGGTAGTCACAAAAAGGTATGAACATTTGGGTTCCCTCTCAAATTTTATGCCCAAGGTCATTTATTGCATTCACCAAAGCTAGACAATCGGACTAACAAGGAAAATTTTAGGATTCAGCAAATATGCTTTCAAGTAAATCCTCACAACACAAGGCACTTCAAACACAATCATTTAGCACAACCCTACAAGATTAAAAGTTTACGTGCGATGTTCATTGCAAGGCTCACATCAAAACATAACTAGTCAACATAAGATTTAAAATGATCATTCAAAAGTGCAGCCACACCAATTTCTTCTTACCATTATTTGCAGAAGGCACATTTCTCATTATAAGTACTATTCAAGACATTAATATTGAACACTACCGATCCTCGGATATTAACAATGAAAACACAAGAATTTCAAAACTTCCTAATTATGTGGTAATTGTAATAAAGAGAGACAAAATGAGCTAAACCATCAAACCACTATAATAAAAACCAAAATACAAAACACTACAATTATCCAAAACTAAAGCTGAACAAAACAATATACAACCAAAAAGGGGAATATTGGCACAAGTACCCTAACCCCACAAAAAAATAATAGTGTCCTCAATGCGGAATAAAATAAGTATGAGAGGAGAGATATAAAAGTACCTCTGATAGCTTATGCCTGTGGAGAGGTCTGATCCAGAGTCGTAGAGGGAACAACATCGTCTAGGGCATTAGTGCTCGACAAAATAAGAACATGAGGTAGCATAGTAGAATCAATCGAGGCATCAGTACCCGATGCATCTAAAGGAGGAATGATAGGGGTTTGAAGACACCCCACTAGTACCGAATACAGAGGTCTCTACACGATATCTCTCTAGCATAACATGCACTAGTGTCTCCTCAATTTTCTTGCGTTCCATCAATTTCATAACAATGTGTTGCTCATCACCCCTATTTATCTCCTCCTCATCTGTCTCCTCAGCTAACTCAACATAAGCATCATCCTCAACTCTCTCATCATCATCGACATCATCAGCATCATCAACAATCTCACTACCCACTCTAGGCTACTCAACCACCATTTTAGGAGCATCAACACTCGCCATAGAGGTAGGCACAAACTTGGGTGCATTCGGTAAAGGAACCTCCTCTCAAAAAATCAAAATGTCGGTAGATCTAAGCTGGTCCACATTAATTCAAAGGGTGGTGATATCAGCCCTCATAGTAGCCAACTCATCAGAGCTACCCTCAATCTTCTCTCTAGCCTTCATCCTAGGCATGAGATTATCTTACCTCTCACCATGTGATAATAGAGTGGCCTCGTACTGAGTAATCCGGTATCTCAAAGGAACCAAAGCAACCTCAATAGCTCTTTTAATAAACATGGGCATCACACTCTCTACCCTAGCCGCTCTTACATCTGCAAACCAAGCAAGCTTCCTATTTGGTATATCATGGTCTTGGTCAAGGGGGGTTAGGAGACAAGTGTAGGTACAACAACACTAGAAGTTGATGGCATAAAAGAAGGATGGGTATACCTGACAGCTCCACAGAAGGAGCTGATTGAGTGGCCTCAGCCTCAAGAGTTGAAAGATCAACTACATGCATAGTGTCTGGTGGTGGAGTCTTCCTTTGAGCCGCATTATCCCAAAATTAATCCACCTTAATCCTTTGAATGTCACTGGAGGAGGCGGGGGTGATCCAAAGAGCTGTGTGATCAAGATTGGAAAAGGAATGAAGTTTGCTCCTGATTATTATGCATCAGTATCTCATCCACAACAATAGACCCAACATTGATATTATCTCGGTCAATAATAGTACCTAGCAACACAACCTTTGGGTGACGGAGAATAGATTCATTTTGGGACGTCATTATGGTGTTGCTGATGAAGCCAAACTAATATCAGGCCCCAACATTCATGTCCTTCTTCTCAATCATCACTTCATCTACATCCATGAAGGAGAGATATCTGAAATAAGTGGTGTCAACAAACCTTTTAATGAATCAAGGTCATGCCCCATCCATAGTGTGAACATCTCAGCTCAATTTTCCTTAGTTCCCAATGTAGTGTTCATTACATAAGCATATCATTATACCATCTTGCCACAACCTTTTACCTCATCCAAGGGGTTTCAAACTGTACCCTACCTCTTCTTTGGCAAGGCCTGTACATAGGCTGCATAGAACTCTCGTACCCATGCCAGGATATATGTAGGCCGAGGCTTTGTGAACCCCTCAAACCCATGAAATTTTGTTGTGTCCCAAATGGCTAGGTATTCACTCATAACTCCGTCTATGGAGACTCATCTCTCATTGAGAATCGTGCATTCTCCAGCTTCTTTGAGCCTATTGAAGGACCTTGGAGCGGTGATTGGGAGAACATAAGAGGCATGGACTGAGCTTGTGGAGGTTGTACCAACTTGGATCTGATGTCCATTCTTCTTCTGGAAACCACCTTTTTTGGCGGCTCACTCACACGCGTAGAAGAGAACTTATTGGTTTGTTGTTGGCGGGCAGCCTCAGATATTTCATTGATAGAAATTCCCTAGCTCCTTTTCAAAGGGAGAGGAGGGGGAAACACTCTTTTTGATTCTGTATTAGAGGTTACCATTCTTTTTCCCTTTGTTCTAGCAATTTCCTGTAAGGCACAATCAATTAAAACACAGATTCGGTGAGGTTAGTTGAAATCAAACTCAAAAGAAATACAGTTAAAAACTAGGTCTGATTCTCGCCAACTGGGAAGGCGATTCACCTAACAGGTTGATAGACCACAATTCAATTTAACTCAGGCATGAAGGGCGGAGTCATCTCCAACTCAGAGATTCACCAAATTGGTTTTGGAGGACTAAGATAAGTCCACCAAAAGTGACAATGCAAAATTAAAAGGAACATACACAAAGGGAGATTCCCACTCTAACTTCATGATATATTGAGTGGGTTTTGGTGGAATAAGACAAGCCCATCGAATGGAATAAGACCCAGGTCACATATTTAAACATAAAGGTAGTCTGGGACCTACTCGATGATTTGCCTAACCACCTTGGTGAGCTGAGACAAGCTCGCCGAACATGTAGTTTTCATCCTAGTGCTTATTTTCACAAATTCAACACCAATATGCAATGATACCCAATACCCAATTATTTTTACATTCGATCCACATGTTTTACTACCCATGTATACTTAGACTTCCACCGAATATCACAAAGGATCACCCAAATTGATGATTTTCGCATATTAAAGTCGTCACTCTATCTATCATTGGGAAAATACAAGTCTTTGGGGCAATACTGGGCTAATAAGACTTCACCCACAAAAAATTAAGGCAAGACCCAACACATTCAAGGAAACAATTTAAATATTTAACCTTCACAATCAATTTTAGCAATTTTAGGCACAAAATGAACTATCCTAACTTATGGGCACAGTTCAATACAATGTAGTAAGTGCTACCCACAAAAATTAGACAACAATATATCAACAATAATACCAAGCCCATATTAGTACACCAAGGCTTAGCACAAATAACAAGATAAAACTCAAAAACCAATATCGATGGGAATAGGTCTAGGATCAAGAATTTAGCACTACAATGCACTCCAATCAAAGAAAATCATGCAAATGAGGTCACAAAAGCACAAGAACAAGGCTACGGGGAGAGTGGCGACAAAATAATCTCAAAGAGATGAAATGATTTCTTTTAGAACTTGTAAAGACTCTTGGCCCATTTTACTCAAACACACTCGACGATTTGTGATTAACGTCGTTGAATGCATTTCGTGAATCACCGAAGGAGCTTAAGCTCACTGATGAGGCCTAAATGAATACAAAACCTAAAAGTCAATTCAACAGACTCAATGGAGTCCTCTTAATGTATATCGGTGGATGGCCAATTGGTTTATGTACACCAAAATTGATAGTACCAATTTTTCCAAATTTTCAGCACAAATGGCAAACTTGAAGAAGTCTGCGTAATGAATTCGGTAGATCTCTAACATGGCTTTGGTATCGCCTAAATTACCTTCTCACATTTCAACTTCTTTTCAACATGAACTCACAACACACATTATCGAAAGCAATAAAATAAACTTGGGTTGCCTCCCAAGAAACGCCTTATATAACGTGTGGCACGAAACAATTCTCACTTCATCAAGAGTCATTTTTGGGATTTGGGACTAGGCAATGTTCCCTTTTTACTTGGATTTATATAGGTGGAGATTTTGCACATTTGACTTTCTAGCTGTTTGATTGACATCAAATGAGAAATAACCGTTTGAGTCAAGGTTGGCAAGTCATTTTTCAAATCATGTAACACCTTGTTGTACTGTACAACCTTGTTGAAGATGCTTGTTAGTAATTATTTTTTTTTGGTTTCCTTCTGTCCCAGTTGGTTCTTTTAGTTTTGGGTGATCATGAGGCGAGATATACCTATCTTTTTTAGTTTCACTATCTCTCCAATTGCCACCGCGATCTCTCTAATCCCTCCAACCAATATCTCTATCTTTGTTCAAACCTTGGTTCCCACCATGTCTTGGGTAGTTAGGATGATACCCCCAATTGATTTCCTAAATAGTTCACTTCTTCATTGTATAATGCCTCTAACTTGGCATCCTCTGGGCAGTACGCACTACTTGTTCCAATGTGCATTGACCGTTATAGATCCAGCCCATGAGATGTTTGGATAAGGAGTCTAGTTGGGTAATCGTATTAGCCATGTTTTCACCATGCTCATGATCCTTCTCCATGTGCTCCTTGCTTGTTCCCCATTGTTGATAAGATATTTGATCCTCTCTAGTATGCCATGCTCGGTTCACTTTTGTCATATCATATAGCAATAATATTACTACATCAAATGGTTGTCAAATCATCCCACCTTGGACATTGTAGAAGAAATTTACGGAACAACAACCATGTTTCGTGGAGAGGTTCACCTCCTATTCTTTTAAAGTATTGGATGTTGTCCCAAAGTTTGACCATTTTTGAGGTAGGAAAGAATATCTCTAAGAAAAAATTTAGTCAACTCCTCCAAAAAAGTGATAGACTCATGTGGTAGCTCTACCAACCATCTTGTTGCTTTCCCCATCAAAGAGAACGGGAATAATCTCAATATTATGGAATCTTGTGTGATTTTCTTGAACATGAATTGCCCACATATATCCAAATTTTCTTTTAAGGTGTTCATGAGTTAATGCCCTAAACATTCCTCTCATTTGGAGAACTGTAGCATTGTTCCAGTCACATGGAAACCTGACCTCCCTGGTGTACGAGGTAATCATATAGTTCCTTTAGTTGCAATGACATTCATGTGCATGTCATTTGCATCACTCGTGTTTTCATTTTTCCCGTAGTGACTATTCTTTTCACTACCATTATCACTCATCTTTAGACCTAATTATCAATAACACAACAATGTCAAGCAACAAACTACTACAATTCAATAAGTTTACAATCTAATTTTTGTAATTGAATTCTTAGCCACCATTCCCCAGCAATGGCACCATTTTTGATAATGCTCAAACTACTTTGAAAACCTTCAAACTATGGTCGTTTGAAGCCTTTCTTCCAAGTATTCATCTGTGCCTTGTCCTTTAGCCTTCAACAAATCATCAAAATATCATCAGAATAGGACATGATTAGGCATTGAGGACACCAACTCTTGAACTAATACAACTTCAAATAAGTGTAAATCTACCATTTTTCATCCGTTGCGAAATGATACCACCATAGCTCAAATCAAGAGTCACAAGGAAAAGAAAATCATGAAATTTGAGGCGAAGGCAACATTGTTTGCTGCTGTTTAAACAACTATTTTCACAAGAATTATGTCTCTCACATCACCAAAAGAAAATTGAAATTATTTGAAGAAAGAATATGCTAGAGATGAATGAATTGGAGGAATGCAAGTATTGAATTTAATAAAGGAGTTTGTGTTGTAGAGAATGAAAGACTCTGAGATAGTTAAAGAATACTTAGACAAATTGCTTGGCATTATTAACAAGGTAAGATTACGAGGCGCTGAATTTAAAGATTCAAGAATTGTTGGAATTTTTTTTGTTACGGTACCCAAAAGATATGAAGCGTGTATAACTACCTTAGAAAATACACAAGATGTATCCAAGATTATCTTGATAGAGTTGTTAAATTATTTTCAGGCACAGGAAAAAAGAAGACTTATGAGGCAAGATGTTATGATTGAATGAGCCTTAAAAGCTAGTCATAAAACTCAACGTAGAGGTTAAGCTTTGAAAAATTACCAACCTTGTGAGCATTGTGGAAAAATGGGCCATCCACCTTACAAATGTTGAAACAGACTAGATCCGAAGTGTAGCAAGTTCAATCAATTTGTCCATGAAGAAGTGATTTGTAAAAATAAATTTGAGAACCATGAATTAGATGTACGTGTGGTTAATGAAGATGAATACCATCTTTTTATTGCAACATGTATCTAAAGTAAGATTTCAACAAATATTTGACTGATTGATAGTGATTGCACTAACCACATGACTTATGACAAGAGTTTGTATAAAGAATTAAAGCCTACTGAAATATCAAAAGTTACGATTGGAAATGGTGACCAAGTTCTTGTTGAAGGAAAAGGAAATGTTGTCATCAAAACAAGTTCATGTAATAAGATAATTTCAGATGTTCTTTATATTCATAATATTGATCACAACTTGTTGAGTATATATCAGTTAGTAGAAAAAAGTATACAAAGTATCTTTTGAGGATTTTCATTGTTTCATCTATGATGATGTTAGAAAAGAAGTTTTAAACATCAAGATGATAGGTAAATATTTTTTAGTGGATCTAATGGAAGATTTTTCTGTAGAACATGAAAAAGATCATAGGCTGGGAAAATTAGAAGATGATCCTCCAATTGAAAAAGCATAGGCAAAATGTGATCCTACTAGGTTTAAAGGAGCTTTCAATGTTCTAAATGAATTGAAGCAATTGAGGAGTTATCTATGTTTCAAAAAAATAAAATGAGTAAGTTTAAATTCAAGATGCAAATGAAGTAAGAATTAAGTATTCAAGAGTTTCATTAAAAAAAAAAAAGTAAATTTAGTTCACTACAAGTCCAAAGATGAATATGTAGATTCATTCACAAGGTCACTTTCGGTTATCAAGTGTGGAGATCCCAAGATACAACAACAACAACAACATGCCCAGTGAAATCCCACTAGGTGGGGTCTGGGGAGGGTAAAGTGTACGCAGACCTTGCCACTACCTCGTGGAGGTA
>JAJOOR010050383.1:0-14463 GCA_036250505.1 Solanum acaule | reverse complement strand
TTCAAGCTTACTTCTCAAGACACTTGGAGTTGCTTCCCCAAGTTGGTGAGTCCTCATGTCCGAGGACAAGACCCTATGATCTAGCTTCTATGTTTAGTTCTTTGCTTATGTTGAAAGACATTGTTGTACTTTCCTATTTCAAGACTTCTTATAGATGTAAGGGCTAAGTCCCATTTTCGATACTTCTATGTCTAGATGGTACATTGTGATGGAGTTAGATTCTGTTTTTTTCATGTATGAAGTGAAGTTGAACTTCCAAAGTAAAAGTTTTAAATTTTCCATGATTTTATTCTATGATACATGCTATGACGAATGCTAAGGGATTGTATAGTACCTCTTCAAGGTCAAATACGTCGGTAACGACTAGGGAGTGCTCTCGGGTCCTTACAAGTCTAGTGGTCTTGGTTTCGCGACCTCTCTCTCGGGCAAGCCGAAAACACATCGGTGGATTTGTATTTGCAACTACAAATCATTTAGATTAAACCACAACCACTAGGTGAAATCACCATTAAACTACATCTAACCTATCAGCAAGCAAGACCCAAAAATAATATCAACACATATTTGCTAAATCACATCCCAAGAATGAGGGTTTTTAGCCAAACATTAAGAAATAAATAAATACACTTAAAATGATAGTAAAATCAAATGGGTATAAGAAATTAAACCTTGATTTAAGCAAAGGAAGAAGAATGGAGAAGACCCACTTCCAACTTGGGGAAGATGGAATCCTTCTTTCTTGAATTCTCCCCAAAACCCTCTCCAAACTTGAGAGAAAAATATCCAAAAAATACTATTCTATTCTGGAAATTAAAATAAAAGTTCGACCCTCCAAAATTAATAATAAGTTCGGTATTTATAGACTTCAGAAAATAGCACTGGCAGATCTTTCGACGAAGTTAGTCGATGCCGCCGAATGACTCGGCGACTCGCCCTTCTATTGTTTCATCGTTGTTTCATGCTTGCCTTCAGCATCTTCACGTTCTGGACCATTGGGTGGTATAGTACTGCGTCGCGGAACTATTCGGCTAATCGCCGACTGCTCATTTTATCGCCTTTTTGATCCTCTTCCTTCAGGGCTTCGCATACTGGAATGAAGGGCGGAGTCTGTCCTTTCGGTGAATTGCCAAAGGTTCTTGGCGATGCTCATGCTTCAGATTCTTCGTTCTTTTTAGCCTTTTTCTTCCTTTTTGCGCCTAAGTGTCCATGCTTCTACTAAAACTTCAAATACCTGAAACTTAAGAGTTTTCATCAGATATTAAGACAAAATAAGCATTCGAGGACACTATTTCTATTAAAATAAAGCCCTAAATGAGTCAAATTTGTGGACTCATCACATACCTTGGGTATTCAAAGCCAAAAAGAGTGAAGAGGAAACCTTTAAGCTTTGAAGAAGTCATAGCCTTTCCTTGAGAGCCTTGAGAGAGGATTTGAGAGGATAAACTTGGAGGGAATTTGGGTTTTGAGTTAAAGTGATGGAATGGGTAGTTTAAAAAAGAACAAGTAGTTATAGAGCCTTAGAATAGTCTAGAACGATGTAGTTTAGGATTTAGAAGGTTTGTAGAAGAAGACCCAAATAACCCTAATTAAAAACTATTGGAAAGGTTCTACAGTCTGTATAAATTTCCATGGACCGTCTGTTGGTCCGTATAATGAGTAGTAGGAGTTAATTATTCTAAACAATTTCCATGAATGTCTTCTTATGGCCTGTCAACCTAACTACAGGCTGTACAACAAACCATAGATCTAAAGTCACTCAAATTTTTACCAAGTCAAGCTGGAATCTCTTTGTGGACCATTTTATCGCCTGTCAAACATTCTACAAACCGTTCTGTCGGTCTGATGGTTCTCATCTGGGACTTGACATATTCATATTTCTCAAGACCCTTTCTACATTTGCCTCATATAGAACGTAGACTGGCCTGTATAAACTTGCACCATCAACTTTAAGAACTTTTCCTTCCAAACTAAACTTACTAATTTCTGAGGTGTTACAATATCTCCCCCTTCAGACTATTCATCCTCAAATAGGACTCGAGCTAGCATGAATATAATAGAGAGAGATCTAACAACCCAAGATGAATGCAAATAACATAAAAATGCACATAAATAAGGGTTAATCGCCAAATATAAATCATACATCCAAAATCAACTTTTCATGAACATGCATGCATATGGAAACATGAGGATAACTAACATAAATCAATCTGAGAGAGTGAATCATGAGAAATTAATACCTGAAGCTAGAATGAGAGTGTAGGGAAAGAGATGATGATACATGAGAATAACTAACATAAATCAATCCGAGAGAGTGAATCATGAGGAACTAATACCCGAAGCTTGAATAAGAATGTAGGGAAAGAGATGAGGATACTTCCGGAAAATATTGGTTTCGACCTCCCAAGTAGAAACCTTAACTAATTGGTTCCCCCAAAGAACCTTTATGGAAACAATTTCTTTTTTTCTTAACTTCCATACTTGACGATCCCAAATTTCATCTGTAACCTCTTCATCAAAATGACTTTCCTTAATACCAGCTTATCCAATTTCATAATATAAATTGGATTACCAATACACTTCTTAAACAACCAAATACAAAACACCAGATGCACCGATGCCAAATCAGAAAGCAAATTTAATTCATTGGCCACCTTGCCAAAACATCTCAAAATTTGATATGGGACTACATAATAGGGACTAAGCTTCTTTTTGATGAGTGGTGAATTTCCACTCGTTTAGAGATCTATTTTTTTTATGATTTTGTAGCACTCAAAGCAAAGAAAAAGGCTAATTATCCTCTAGATTATGTTGTTTTAGGTGCTTTGATTTCGGGAAAGAAAATGATGATCAAAAGTTGAATCAAAGCTAAAAAAGAGCAAAACCTAGCATAAAACAAGTCCTAGGTATCACACTTATGGAAGATTGGTTGCTTAAGTGAACGAGTCAATGAAGGTTACTGTCCGCTTAAGCGAGGACGCGAGGTTCATTTCTGCAAATTGGGCCAATATGGAGGAGGTTGCTTAAGCGATCTTTTATCAAATTTTGCAAAGTTCACTTTTGCGAATCCCGCCTTTCTTAGATAGGGGTAGAATGGGAAATTCTCAAGCTTTGGACCCAAATTCAGAAAATAGCGTTAGAGTGGAGTATTATTCATCATCCAAGAAATTTTTGAGAGAGAACATTGTAGAGAAAAAAAATATTCGAAAAGTAGATTTCTTAGTTTTCGTGTTCTTTGGGTTGAGACATTGTGGGAAAGTTACCTCACTTTTCAGTTGTGAATGTGAAGATTGCGTTCAATTGTAGTAATATATTTTACCTTTCTTCATTTCATTATTCTTAATCTACAGAAATGTGGGTGTGATGACTTGAATAAAATTGGGGCTTTTGTGCTAGAAATAGAAAAAGCTATTTGGGTGATTGATTTATTGCTCTATTGCTTTTGTAATTCTTTATTTCAATGCTTGATTTCAAGAAATAGGTTCAATCTAGTTTTCATGTTTGAATTTATAGGTTGAGAGTGGATGCTCAATCTTAGCTTCCGATCTCTGGTTGATGGTAGAAAGATATTTATTATAGTAGAGAACTAGATTGATAATTGCATTTCGGCTTGGAAACCAGAATTTGAGATTGAAAGATGAAAGTTTTAGGTTTGATTGTTGGGTGCAATGTATCCTTTCAAGAGAGGTCTAAGTTAAGGTAGTGGGTTATTTTGTATTGGTGTGATTTAGACCGAAAGGAGATATCACAATATAATGTTTGAGATCGAAAGATAATTAGCGTAGTTAAAGATGACCTACCCTACCCATTAGTGTTGATCTTGGGTTTACTTCCAATGGATCATTAAGTGTTAATTGAATCTCAAGTTTTCCCAATTCCAATACATCCCTTTATTGATATCGTCTTTGTCCCTATTTGTAGTTTAACTAGAAAAATTGCTTTGTATTTTATAATTGTGTACATTGCTTGTTTAGATTCAAACTAGTATCTAGTTAACTTTTACCTTGTCAATTGTCGTTATATTTTTCGCTGTGGAATTCGACCTCGACTCTTAGTTGGATATTTTTATTGACGATGATCGCTCACTCTTTGAATTTGTTTTAGCGGGTGATTTGAGTGTTATAAAAAATGGCGTCGTTGCCAAGGAATAATTTGGCGTATTGAATTGAATTAGGTTTTCAAGTTTACTTGTTTCTATCTAGATTGTGAATAGTTGTCTTTATTTTCTTTTGTTTTAATTTTATTTATTTTTGTGATCATTCAATCTTTGGGAATACTATGACCTCTACCCACCCGTTTCCTTGTGGAGGCATGCATTACAAGCTCATTTAGGGCGATAAATTTTTGCACCTACTCTCCGAATTTATGGAAAGTTATCAAGAAGTGTACCGAGCTCGGTGCTATGACATAGTCCACTTTGAGATGAGGATCACTACTATTAGGGCTCAGGTGAATAAAACCATGAGGATAATGGCCGAAAAGAGAAAAGAAGGATCTCTCGACTTGCACCTTGCTTTGTGTGAGGAGACGAGCTGTTACGACCTAGGGGTACCCCCTAGATGTAACATGGTGTATAGAACCCCGAAGGATCCCATACAAGACACTTAGCTCTCATAACATAAGAAATAGAACAATAAGAGTAAAACAATAGTCCAAGTCCAAAACATTTTATGAAAGATAAGCAGGAGTCTAGAACACTTGTCTCATCATAGCCATCTAATATAATATAATGAAATTGGGCCTAACCCATACATCATGTCCAAAAGTGAAATACAAGAAAAGGAACTAAAATAATGAAAGTCCGTCCTCGAAGCAAGAGCACTCACCAAAGCTTGGAAATCTCGAACTCAACCACTAGCCATGAGACTCGATAACCTGATTGTTGCACCCTACATTTGGGGAAATGTAGGCAATAGTATGCTTTAGTAAAAAATAATGTACCAATTATGATAGCCATGTATAAAAAATTTAAATCATGCTAAAAGGACATTTCATTTCATAACATTCAATTGACCAAGCTAAAACATGATATAAGAGAATTAGAGAACATACATTATAAAACCATGGTCAATGCAAGCTAACATCATCTTTAAAACCTTTGAACTGCTATGCGATACTTCTTGAAGTAACCTTATTTCATTATTAATGTGGGGAATTAGCCTTAACCGACATAGATACCATGCGCGCTATCCCCCGGTGTCTTCCACATTGAAAAGGATTGCCCTAATTGCAAAGGTAGAACCATGAACTTCTAGATTAAGTGGATCCACTAGCCAATGTCTACTTTAGACAATCATCCAATAGTGGCACATAGGTAAGGGATAAGGAGATGGCTACTAGGAACCCGACCTCAACTCACAAGAGAGCTTCCATCTCAATATCCACTTGGTACTAGGCATAAATCTCATGGAATAGTCATTTCTTACTTGACCCTATAATCCATGGAAAGGTATCCTAGGATAATCAATCCAAACTAGTTTCATTAGAATACCTCTTACTCTTTGATTATATTAGGTTAGAAAGCCTTTCAACCTAAGAACCCTTATTATGTGAGAAAACCTTTCACATCTTATTCTTATGTGTACATGAGAAAATTCATTCAGTAACACATCATGATCATCATCATAGATACTTTACTCTCAAAAAATCATGAAAACATTTGCATAGATTTCATAAGAAATGCATAAGTCCATTATTTACCTCTTGAGATTCAAAACCCACTTTCAATCATCAAAACTTAGAAAACGTGGGTTATATATGGATTTCATCATAAATTCATGTAAACTAGTAATATATTCTTAATTTCATAAAACTCTTCCTTTACAATCAAAATCCCACATCACATGATTCATAACTTGAAAACATAGGGGTTACATGGGGAAATCATCATAAAATCATAGTATTTCATCAATTCATGCATGATAGATCATAATTCAACCATTTAAATCAAAATTGAAGATAACCCATGACAATTGAAGAAAATCTTAACTCAATTGGGTAATTCTAACTTTGAAATAGAGGAATTTGGGAACTTCATGGATGGAAGGAATCCATGGATGAAAACTATCATACCTGAAAGCCTAATGCTTATATGCAATTGAGGAATTGAGTCTTGACCTTGATCCTAGCTTGAATCCTTTCTTCTTCTTCTTCTTCAAGTTTCTAGAGAGAGAAATATTTTGGGGAGAAGAACTTTCATTTTCTTTTGTGTTTTGGAAATAATGACTTGAATGGATGAGTTTTAGGGTTAAAATCACTCATATAAGGTTCCTAGGCTTGGGTAAAATGACATAGTATTGATTCACTTAGAATCGAAAAAGACCCAAAAACCCACGAACTGAAGTTGCCGACTCACCACCACGAGGGGCACCACGGCCCGGCAAGGGTCACACGGCCCGTATTGGTGCCCGTGGTCCCTTGACCAGTGGCTAGGTTAGCCACCCATCTTTCTCAAACAACTATCTTAGGAGAACGACCCCTCCCACAGCCTGTGGTGGCTTTCACGAGCTGTCTAGTGGCTCGTGGGGAGGGTCCTATTTTTGGGCAGCTTTGCCTAGCTACTGCCTAGCTTACCGCGAGCATCACCAGGACCCGTGGTCCCCACCACGAGGCATCATGGTGGCCGTGGAAGGTGAGGCAGTGTTGGTTGGCTACTGCCTAAGGCTTACGGGTACCACCACGACTCGTGTTGCCCTTCACGACTCGTGTGGCCTTCAAGGTGGGTACCAATGCTGAATCCTAGGTTTGTAACCACTCACTTGGACCCTTGCTTAGGCTACTAAATTCCGAGGTTTTACATTATCTCCCCCTTGGGGACATTCTTCCTCAAATGGCATTCTAGACACCTCTTGAAAGAAAAGACTCAATACTAGTAGCTCATCATGCATGCAATTCATCATAGTGCACAAAACCAAGGAGGAAACATAAACTCCAAGCTAAAAATAGGTAATGTACCACAAGGAAAGTAGGAAGTAGAACTAACAAACCCATATGCATGAAAATTTCAAAATTTATCATGTACAAGGAGGAACTACCTTCTCCAAGCTAAAATCATGCTCAACACAATCTCATGGAGCCTATATGCAATTCGTTCTCAAAAATCATAGCTAAAGCATGTTTATCAATTCATTTCATGAAGTCTATTGGCAACTCTTACTCAATGCACAACAACATGAGAGAAATCAATCATGTAAACTCATTTTCCTTCAAAACACGAGTTTTTCATGAAAATGTATAACATAATGAAATCATGGAAAAACATAAAACGCATGACTCCAAAACAAAGGGCAAACCAAGAGGAACTCATTACATCAAGCTAGAGTAGGAGTAGAAGGAAAAATATGAGGATATTGGGACATCATATTGGCTTCGGCCTCCGAAGTAGCACCCTCAACTAATTGATTTCTTTTTAATACTTTCACGGAAGAAACTTCCTTGTTTCTCAACTTCTTAACTTGCCGGTCTGGAACTTTCTCATAAAAAAGACTTTCACCAACTCCCAACCCTTCTAAGGGAACTATGGATGTCGAATCTCCAACACACTTCTTAAGCATAGAGACATGGAAAAGTGGATGTACCGATGCCAACTCATTTTGCAATTCTAGCTCATAATCAACCTTACCAACACGTCTCAAAACTTGATATGGGCCTACATACTGGGGACTAAGCTTCCCTTTCTTACCAAACCTCATTACACCCTTCACGGGTGATGTTTTCAAGTAAACCCAATCATGAATATCTAACTCAAGATCCCTTCTCCTCACATGGACATATGACTTTTGCCAACTTTGAGCCATTTTCAACTTTTCTCTTACAAGCTGAACTTTCTCTATGGCATCATGTACCAATTCGGGACCTATTAGGGAAACTTCACCAACCTAAAACCAACCTATGGTCGATCTACACCTCCTACAATATAGGGCCTCAAATGGAGCCATATTAATACTCTAGCGATAACTATTGTTATAAGCTAATTCAATCAATGACAAATGGTCATCCCAATTACCCTTAAAATGAATCACACAAGCCCTTAACATATCTTCCAAAGTTTGGATAGTACGCTCTGCTTGCCCATCAGTTTGTGGATGAAAGGCCGTACTAAGATTAACATGAGTACCAAGACCTTTTTGAAATGACATCCAAAACTGAAAAGTGAATTAGGTACAACGATAGAAAATAATAGACAAAGGCACTCAATGCAGCTTTACCATTTTTGTCAAGTATATCTTGTCATAGTCCTCCGTCGTATAAGAAACCTTGACGGGAAAGAGATGCACCAATTTCGTCATCCGATCTACTATCACCCAAATTGAATCATGTTGTCGCCGGGTGCAAGGCAAGCCAACAATAAAGTCCATGTTCAAATCTTCCCACTTCCACGTAGGAATGCTAATATCTTGGGACAAACCTCCTAGTCTCTGATGCTCAACCTTTACTTATTGAAGTTTGGACACTTAGCCACAAATCCCACAATATCATTCTTCATCCCATTCCACCAATAGACTTCCCGTAAATCACGGTGCATCTTGGTGGCTCCTGGGTGAATGTAATACTGCAAACTATGGGCTTCTGACAAGATCGGTTCCCACAAGTCATAAACATTCGGAACACATAAATGACCTTGATATCTAAGTACACAATCTCCCCATTGGGAGAAAGCCTTAATGGATTTCTAAAGCACCACTTCTTTCAATTCTACCAAAATTGGATCAAGATTTTGCTTGGCTTTCACAGCCGCCACAAAAGACTATCCAAACCCATTGTGAACCATAACACCACCCTTGGTGGAGTCCACCAATTGAACACCTAATGTAAATCTATGAACATCTCAAACCAACTCTTTCTTTTCTTCTTCAATATGAGCCACACTACCCATAGACAACCGACTAAGAGAATCCACTACCACATTAGCTTTACCGGGGTGATAAAGAACACTCATGTCATAATCTTTCAATAATTCAAGACACCATTTTTGGCAAAAAAGTAGATCTTTTTTATTAAACAAATATTGCAAACTCTTGTGGCCGGTAAACACATCTACATGAACTCCATACAAATAGTGCCTCCAAATCTTTAAGGCAAAAATGACCGCCGCTAACTCAAGGTCGTGAGTAGGATAATTCTACTCATGAATCTTAAGTTGCCTTGAGGAGTAGGCAATGAATTTCCCATTTTGCATAAGCGCACACCCTAATCCAATTCTTCAGGCATCACAATAACCCACAAAATCATTTGTCCCTTCTGGCAAGGTCAACACCGCAGTAGAAGTAAGTCTATCCTTAAACTCTTGAAAAATCTTTTCACATAATTCAGTCCATACAAACTTAGCCTTCTTTTGTGTCAGCCGTCAAAGAAGAGGAAATTGAAGAGAATCCCTCAACAAAACTTTTATAGTAACCGGCTAAACCCAAGAAAATTCTAATATTTGAAGGAGTTTGAGGTCTACCTCAATACCCTTACTTGAAAAAATATAGCCATGGAAAGCTACGGACCTTAACAAATATTCACATTTACTAAATTTTGCAAAGAGTTGTTGGTCCTTAAGAACTTGCAACACGATCGTCAAATGATCAACATGTTCATTCTCACTTTTCTAACAGATCAAAATATCATCAATGAACACAATTACAAGCATGTCAATGTATTTTCTAAACACCATATTCATCAAATCCATAAACGCCGTCGGAGCATTAGTCAACCCAAATGACATTACCAAAAACTCATAATGACCATACCGATTTTGAAAAGCCGTGTTCGAAATGTCATCATCTCTCACCCTCAATTGGTGATAACCTGACCAAAGGGGAATCTTAGAGAAATAACTCGCCCCTTGAAGTTGGTCAAATAAATCATCTATCCTTGGGAGAGGATATTTATTCTTAATAGTAACCTTGTTCAACTGACGATAGTATATACACATACGAAGAGAACCGTCTTTCTTTTTACCAAAAAAAACTAGCGCACCACATGGAGAGATACTCGGTCGGACGAAACCCTTATCCAACAAATCTTTCAATTGTTCATTCAACTCCTTAAGTTCTGCCGGAGCCATTTGGCAAGGAGGAAGATAAATAGGTTGCGTATCTGGGAGAAGGTCAATACCGAAGTCTATTTCCCTTTCGGGAGGAATACCGGGTAAGTAATCTAGGAACACTTCCAGAAACTCATTTACAACGGGGACCAACTCAAGAATAGGGGTTTCATAATCTACATCCCTGACCTTAACTAGATGGTAAGCCCTTAGAGATCATCTTTCTAGATTTAAGACAAGAGACAAATTGACCTTTAGGCATAGAATTTCCCCCTTTTCACTCTACGACAGGCTCATTCGAGAACTGAAACTTCACTACACGACTTCTACAATTAATATAAGCATAACACGAGTGCAGTCAATCCATACAAAGAATCACATCAAAGTCTAACATATCAAGCTTTACCAAGTTAAAGAGAGTAACTTTATGGGACAAGGAAATGTGACACTTTCTATAGACCCTCTTAGCAACAATAGAATCACCAATTGCAGTATAGATAGAAAAAATGATCTAACAACACATATGGGAGCACATCA
Organism: Solanum acaule; assembly: GCA_036250505.1. NCBI lineage: Eukaryota > Viridiplantae > Streptophyta > Magnoliopsida > Solanales > Solanaceae > Solanum > Solanum acaule. The sequence continues at coordinate 3,899 of JAJOOR010050383.1, read as the reverse complement.
AACTCATAGCCACATATGGCGTCACAAAAGACAAGGTAGCACCAGGATCAAGTAAAGCATATATATCAGGTTGAAAAACTTTTAACCGGTAACCACATCAGGAGAACTTTCCTGTTCACCATAAGTTTGAAGTGCATAAAATCAGTTTTGCTTAGGAATATTGGGACCCAAACCAGTGGGAGGAGCTTTATTTCCCTCTCTTACTTTAGCCGTAAGTATCAGGAAATCCCTCATTTTGTGACCACTTTTACCACAACCATAGCAGCCATCTGTGTCAGCTAGGCACTTACCCTCATGTTTCCTTCTACACTTAGTACAAGTAGACCTAGACAATAAAGACCCATTTCCATTACCTCCTTGGGGCTTAGGTTTAGACACCCTATAATTTTTGAACTTAGGAGGAGAATTGGAGGAACATTGTCAGAAAACCTTTGTCAGAATCTAGAACGGCCATGTCCATCAGACCTTGCATGAGAGAAATTTCCATCACCGGTCTCAGCCATTTTTGTCTCCCTAGACTTTTCCTTAAATTTTTCCTCAATTTGATGTGCATGAACCATTATATGAGAGATGTCCATGTCATTAATGAGGATGGAGGTACAAAACTTTTTGACCACTATATCGGACACACCCAAAATGAACTTGCTCATCTTAGCCCTTGAATCGGTAACATTTGTTGGAGTATATTTAGACAATTGAGTGAACTTTAGAGCAAATTTGCTCACACTCATACTTCTTTCTCGAAGGATAATAGACTCAAGTACCTTGGTATCCCTCATCTCAAGGGGAAAGAACCTATCAAGAAAATCAGCTTTAAAGTTCTCCCAATCAAGATGGGCCGCATCTTCCTGTCTCCCCTATTTCCATTGGTAATACCATATTTGAGCCACACCTTTTATTTGATAAGCGGCCAACTCACCCTTTTCTACCGACGTCACTCCTATGATCACCAAAACCTTATAGGCGTCATCATTGAACTCTATAGGATCTTTCTCAACTTTAGAACCATGAATCTCCGGAGGATTCATCCTCGTAAAGTCCCTCACTCTTGAAGCCACCATGCATTCATTTTGGTTAACGGGAACCACAACCTCTCTATTGGCTTGGGTCGTCACTGCTTGAGCCAACACTTGAAAAGCAGCCCTAAACTATGCATTGGACATTTGCTCGGCCAAAGAATAGACCAAAACTTGAGGATCTTGGGGAGTAGCTTCTAGTTCCCCATTCTCCCTCACATTTCTCCTAGTATAGGCCTTCGGGTAGCCATGTCCACAAGAACATAAGGTAAGGATTATAAGAGAGACCTTATAGAGTTAAACTCTATCGCACGACTACAAAGTAATGAAAGAAGTGGAGTTTCCTAATCATCTTGTAGCCTCTCATTCATAAATGTGGCACGCTTCACACTTATGAACAAAACTCTACTAGACGTGGCTTATGATACATCCTAGGACCATTCTAAACCTTGTACTCTGATACCAAGTTTGTCACGACCCAAGGGTACCCCCTAGATGTAACATGGCATATAGAACCTTGAAGTATCCCATACAAGCCACATAGCTCTCATAATATAAGAACTAGAACAATAAGAGTAAAACAATAGTCCAAGTCCAAAACATTTTATAAAAGATAAGCTGAAGTCTAAAACACTAGTCTCATCATAGCCATCTAATACAATAGAATGAAATTTGGTTTAACCCATACATTATGTCCAAAAGTAAGATACAAGAAAAGAAACTAAAATAATGAATGTCCGCCACTGAAGCATGAGGACTCACCAAAGCTCTGAAATGTCGGAGTCAACCACTACCCATGAGACTTGGAAACCTGACTGTTGGACTCTATATTTGGGGAAATATAAGCAATAGTATGTGTTAGTACAAAACAATGTAGCTAGTATGATAGCCATGCATAAAACATTATTTAAATCATTCTAAAAGGACATTTCATTTCATGACATGCAATTGACCAATCTAAAACATGATATAAGAGAATTAGAGAACATACGTCATAAAACCATGGTCAATGCAAGCTAACATCATCTTTAAAATCTTTGAAATCCTATGAGATACTTCTTGAAGTAACCTTAGTTCATTATTAATATGGGGAATTAGACATAACCGACATAGAGACCATGTGAGCTATAACATGATCCCAAGTGTCTCCCACAGCGAAAAGGGTTGCCCTTCTTGCCAAGGTAGAACCATGAACTTCTAGCTTAAGTGGATCCACTAGCTAATGTCTACTTTAGACAATCATCCAATGGGGGCACATAGGTAAGGGATAAGGAGATTGCTACTAGAAACCTGACCTCTACTCACGGGAGAGCTTCCAAGTCAATATCCTCTCGGTGCTAAGCATAAATCCCACAAAATAGTCATTTCTTACTTAACCTTATAATCCATGGAAAAGTATCCTAGGATAAGCAATCCAAGCTAGTTTCATTAGGATAGCTCTTACTCTTTGATTCAATTAGGTGAGAAACCCTTTCAACCTACGAACCTTTATTATGTGAGAAAAACCTTTCACATCTTACTCTTATGTGTACATAAAAAAATCCTTTCAAAAAAATTTCATGAGCATCATCATTGATACTTTACTCTCAAAACATCCTTAAAACATTTGCATATATTTCTTAAGATATTTATAAGTCCATAATTTCCCTCTTGAGGTTCAAAACCCACTTTCAATCATCCACACTTAGAAAACATGGGTTATATATGGATTTCATAATAAATTCATGTAAAACTAGTAATACATACTTAATTTCATAAAACACTTCCTTTACAATCAAAATCCGACATCACATGATTCATGACATGAAAACATGGGGGTTACATGGGTTCCTGAAGAAATCATCCTAAAATCATAGTATTTCATCAATTCATGCATAATAGATCATAATTCAATCATTTAAATCAACATTGAAGAGAACCCATGACAATTAAAGAAAACTCTAACTCAACTAGGGAATTCTAACTTTAAAATAGAGAAATTTAGGAACTCCATGGATGAAAACTATTATACCTCAAGCCCATGATTATCTTCTGTGGATGAATTAGGGCTTCACCTTAATCATAGCATGAATCCTTTCTTCTTCTTCAATTTTCTAGAGAGAGAAATACTTTAGGGAGAAGAGCTTTGATATTCTTTTGGGTTTTGGAAATAATGAGTTGAATGGGTGAGTTTTGGGGTTAAAATAACTTTTATACGAGTCCTAGGCTTGGGTAAAAGGACATAGTATTGATCCACTTAAAACCGGAAAAGACCCAAAAACCCATGAACTAATGTTGCCGACTCACCACTACGAGGGGCAACACAGCCCGTCAAGGGTCACACGGCCCGTAGTGGTGCCCGTGGTCCCTTGACTAGTGAGTTGGTTAGCCACCCCACTTCCCAAAAAACTATCTTAAGACCACGACCCCTCTCACGACTCGTGGTGGCCTTCACGAGCCGTCAAGTGCCTCGTGTAGAGGGTCCTATTTTGGGGAAACTTTGCCTAGCCTACCACGAGCATCACCACGACCCGTGGTTCCCACCACGAGGCATCATAGTGGCCGTGGAAGGTGATGTAGTGTTGGTTGGCTACTGCCTAAGAACTACGGGAACCACCACGACTTATGGTGCCCTTCACGACTCGTGTGGCCTTTTAGGTGGGTGCCAAGGCTAAATCCTAGGTTTTGAAACGACCCCAAAAATGCCCGAAAATGTGCTTCGGAAACACCTATAATTGTAATTTCCATATATCTCAAAATCCGTTTCGTTTTTCGAAAATACGACTTCATATTCTTGTTTAGGGGGTCAAATTGAGTGGGAAATGGGTCTAACCCAAATTTTAGAGCAACCGTATCAAAATCCAAAATTTCCAAGTGAAGCCTTTTTCGAGGGTCTACTTTGGA
>JAJOOR010050382.1:0-13229 GCA_036250505.1 Solanum acaule | reverse complement strand
AAAAAAATGATATTAAAGAGATATCAAGATTAAGACACTTAGTAAAAAGATATTATAATAAAAACTTTAAAATAAAATACTCACCCACCAAACTGTCAGCTACCATATCATCACTTCCATGAATCCACTAACTACCAGTTCCGCTACATTGTTATCTCTCTATCCTTTAATGAAATTGATGCAAAGAAGTATGTTTCACTTTACGGGAGTGATAACTTTTTATTGTTGTCATGGCTCTACTTGAACCTTGAGGACAAGGTTCTATTGAGGAGGGGAGTATTGTTGTGAACACGAATAGTCTAGAGGCTAGACAAGTTGTTGGGGCTGAGGCTAAATAACGAAGAGGCCCAAGAATAAGACGACCCAACAGTAGATTTACTTGGGATACAGGTTGAGTAGAGATAAAAGGTTTATCTCTGCGGTTTTGGGAATTTAGGCATATTGTGAAAGGAATTGTCATATCCTCTTATCTCTATTTAGAGTCTAAGCTTCTCATCCGCATTCTCATATCTATCTTTAGTTACTTGTTATTTCAATATTTTGCATTGTAATTCAATAGTTGAAGTGTTATCGTTGTAATTTGGCTATTAATGATTATATAATACTTGAGTATTTCAGTTGAAAATTCTGGTTCGCTACACAAAGTCACTTTTTTGTTTTACAACTGAAAAATCACTCTATTTTTGTTATCTTTACTTTACTTGACATGACACTATTTTTGAAGCCAAATCCATTATAACCATTTTATTGATCTGCTCCAATGACCTGAACTGCTACAATTATATGCATAATGGATGGCTTCAGCTCTTCTTTACAATACTTGACATGACACTATTTAAGTTTATAATTGTTTTGAATTATTAGAACCAAGTCTTTCTACTCGAAATGATAGCTAATGGTCCACAAATATATTTGCAAGTGGATAAGCATTTGGCCCAAACGCATACACAACCCCTCTAATTTGTCCTTATTTTATTATTTTGGCACTATATCTTAGTCTTGTTACATTTTAACCCTTCAACTCTATACCATCTAAACATAAAATATTAATTGTCTAATTTTATTTATTTATTTATGTTTTTCAATTGCAGTTTTTCATTATAAAATCAGCATTTGTCCGTTATTTTCGTAAAAAAAAATAATTAAAATTAACGGATGAACATAAAAAATAAAAAATTGATAACTATTTTGAGAGTTTCTCTATATTTTTGTGTGAAAAATAACCGACAAATGTGTGTCCATTTTCGTTTTAAAAAATTAATTAAATTAGATAATATCGCGTTTTTTTTTTTTTCATATCCAAGCTATGTGGATTTAACTCAATACTAGCTTTGTAACTTTTAATTCAACTCAATAAGGATAAAAAGTACCCATCTTCAATACGAGTAAAAAAAAACTCTTGTTCATTGCTAATAACGCTACTAAAGAGCTGCAAAAACTTGATAGAATTTATTGTCATTGATTTTTTTAAGCAAAAAATCAACACACTTTCATCGATTATTTTTCACGCAAAAATACAGAGAAACTCTCAAAAAGCGATTGTATTTTTTTAATGAAATAATCAACGCTCGTACCCCAATTTTTATTTTTTTTACAAAAACTAACAGGCGAACGTCGATTTTTTACATTTAAAATTGTAGTTGAAGAGCATATTTTAAAATAAAGAAATCATAAAATTAGTATTTTGTGTTTATATAGTACTTAAAAAAAATAGAGTATAAAGGGTTAAAATAGAACAAGGCTAAGATAGAGTGCCAAAATAAAAAATGAAGGCAAGTTAAAGGATCGTGTATGTGTTTGGCCTAAGCATAAGTTAGTTGACATTTTTGGGTTAATTTAGGAGGCGTTTCATCATAGATTTACACTAATATTCAAAAATAAAAAATAAAAAAATAATTTCAAAATAAATAAATATTTTTTATTACCAAATGGGTCCTCTGTTTTTTGGCAGATCCATTGCCTATTTAGTTGACTATGGAGAGATTCTTGGGAATGTGGCCACTTTGATTAAAAAATTTTTGTAGAAATTTAATTTTATAGAAAAAAAATGACTTTCAAAATATATAAATATTAAAACAAAAATCCTTTTTAAAATAAACATAAAATTGTAAGAACATGGTATCGTGAGGTATTGATCAACTTAACCTTTTAATGGGTAATTAGTGGTGATTTGGTATTATAAAACGAGACCTTAATAATATATGATAAGCCAAAATAATCAATAGTCAACTGAAACTATCCATACAAATTAAATGGTTGCATAAGTCGATGGATAATTCATAATATAACGCAGCAACTGTTAAACTTCATTCAATTGTTAATTTTCATATTTCTAACAGCTTTGAGTGGAACAAAGATTAGCTTGGAAGCAAAGAAAAGGTAGTTCTCTCTTTCTATTTCATTTTACATGTATTTTAGTGATTTGAAAGAAATATTTGGACTCAAAGGCAGAATCTCCTTTTTGTTTTTATTTTTGATTATTTGTGGATTATATATACATAATAACAACTAGAAAAATGGTTTATATTTTAGACTTGATAATTATGTAGAATGTATATATGTTAGATATATATAGAATTATCTGATAATTATACTCGTTTTTTATCCATCTCTAGAAGCTATCACTAATTTTGCTCATAACTTTAGGACCTCATATGAGTAACTCTCTTTTGTCGATAATTATGCATCAATATATTGTAGTTGAAATAATTTATTTCCCGGCATCAAGATCGGCCTCAGACCCTCTTTTCTTCCTTCTATATATTGTTTTTCAATTTTTTCATGTTTAATTGGTCAAAAGTATTTGAGAATATTTTTTCTATAGAAATATAAAATTCCTTTAAATTAAGAAAAATGATTTTTCTAGTGAGAATAGGAAAAATAAGTTCTATAAATAACATAACACACTAATTTATCTAGTTTATATACAAAATAAGTTTGAGATACTATTTATTTATTTATTTACCAAACACCAAAAAAAAGAGTAAAAAAACTCACATATTTTCCTTCGTACCAAACACACCCATATAGGGTCCAAGCTTGTAAAACGGAGATTCGGGTATCTAATCATGATATGTAAAGAAGACCTTTTAACGTAGTTTATGTAGATAATCTTGACTACTTGTACATATAAGATTTTAATATATCATCGTATAGGAAGACACTTTTAAGTTTTAACATAGGATGTGTTCGGTGAGGAAATAAATATTTTCTTAATAATTTTTTAGAAAACATTTTTTTTTTAAAATAATAATTTCCTTCGTTCCGAACACACCCATGAATTGTGTAAATTTAGATCTCGTCTCTCTAGTATATATTATGGTCCAAATTATTAAATTTACTAGTGTACATCTAAGATATCACGTCTGGTCAATTTAAGATAATTTATACATGTTAAGATAAATCTAGGAACTCTTAGATCAGCGGCACAGTAAGAAAATTTTAACTGTTACTAAAATCTTGTATTTATTCATAATCCTAATAAATTACTACATATCTTTCTTAAAATTGAAAACCTATAAATTTAATAGTTAACGTTCTGAACTTTTGCTTCTTGTCGTTCCTTCTTCTTGTGTTTCTAATTTTTATCCTTATTAAATATGCACCTGATTAGTTGAAAAATCAATTCCCTAGTAATAAAGGTTGGTTGGAGGTTAGAGATTAAATTCAGCATAAATGGAGAAAGGAAAATTGGAAACAAGCAAGTCATCGGTATGTCTATGATTAGTTTTACATATTTTTGCAACAAAACTATTACTCCCTCTGTCCCTAATTACTTGTCCATATTTCCTTTTTTAGTTGTCCCTAATTATTTGTTATTAACGCCTATATATATATATATAAATAGGCAAATACAACTATTTTGCTTGATTGATTTTATCAACCGATCAAATATTAACCGTTATTGTAATAACAATTAAATTTGTAAAAATAAATGTTGTTGTAAGTTTTATCTGAAGTTTTGACGTTTAAACAAACTTTTGACCTAATCCCAAACGAAAATGAGAGTAGTGTCGTACAGTAAAACTATAGTTGTCCAAAAGTCTGCATCTACAAAAACCTATTGTGGTTGTTGCGCGTCTCCCACAACACAAAAAACTCTCAGCCAATGGAATTGCTTTGTGTGTTTGTGTCTATCCTATAATATGTCTATTCTCCACTAACACAACCAAGTTTTTGCAACAAAGATTTTTTTTTTCAAAAGAAAAATCCTCTGTTTCAACGGAATATTGTTCAAGAACAGGAGAAGAACATGATAGAGTTATCATTGTTCTTAATTGTTGCTAGGTTTTATATATAAGTGCTTCATCTGGCATGATCTATTCCTAAGGTATAAGTAGATCAGTTTTTCTTTTTTTCATATCAGAACACAATGAAGATTAGCTAGAGTTAGCTATGTTGGGTTCTTGAAGTCTAAATCAACTAGAGTTAGTTGGTTTAGTGGGCAATAGAGTTATTGCTTGTAGTAAAATTGCTATCGTAATGGGGAATGTATCAAAGAGTTTTAATTCCTAGGTTACAAGATTCTATAATCTGAAGTTGTGCTCCTTTGATGATAATGGAGTTTGAGTTGAAATACTGAGAGACGTGTCGTGGTTTTCTCCTCCCTTGAGCTAGGGGGTTTCCACATAAAGCTCTTGTGTCTGTTTTACTTTGTGTCATTTACTTTCTGCACTCATATTCTATCAAGGGACCTGGTCCATTGACTATTAGTGGACGCATATATTCTATCAATTGGTATCAGAGTTTGGACTCTCTATCTGGTTAACACCAACAGACAGATTCATGTGAGAATGATGGATCCACTAAATCTAGAAGAAGATCAGTCATCAACTAGGGCACCTTCTTTCAATGGCCAGTTCTATAGTTGGTGGAAGACACGAATGCATAACTTTCTAATGGCTGAAGATAGCGAGTTACGGGATATTCTATTGATGGCCCTCACGTTCCCACGATGGATGTAAAAGATGGAGAAGTTACATGAGTTTATTCGTAAAACTCGTCAACAATACATTGATGTAGACATAAGGAATATAGAAAAAAATACAAAGCTAAGAAACTTCTAATATGTGGGATAGGAGTTGAGGAATACAAAAAAATCTCAGCGTGTGAATCTGCAAAAGAGATCTTAGATTGTCTCAAAACTCTTCATTAGGGATTCGAGCAAGTAAAAGAGTCTAAGGTGTAAATGTTAACCACCTAGTATGAGAACTTTACCATGAAAGAAGTTGAATCCAATAAAGAGATGCATACCAGGTTCTCAGTTATCACTAATAAACTCAGGTGTTTGAGTGAACCTATACGCCCAAGCAAGAAGTTGAGGAAATTACTTAGGATTTTTCCGAAGTCATGGGCCAGTAAAGTAGATGCAATCACTGAAGCCAAGGACCTGAAAATTCTCCCAATGGATGCTCTTATTGGGAACTTGCAAACCTATGAGATGCATAGAAATTAAGATCCCTCAAAAAGGGAAGTAAGGAGGGATAAATCTCTTGCTCTCAATATCTCCCAAGTGAGAGTTATGATTTTGATGAAGACCTGTCCTATCTCACTCGAAGATTTCAAAAAAAAAAGTGAGAAAACATGGAGGATTTTTGAAGAAAGGTAGCTCTAGCAGAGTTGCAACAAAAAATGACTTATGTCACAAGTGTGGAAAACCTGCTCACTTTATCAAAGACTTATCAATGCATAAGGTAGAGCATAAATAGTATTTCAAGTCTAGAAGAGACAATGACAAACGAAGGAACTTGGTCGCTGAGAAGACAAACAGAAAAGCTACTGCTGACTATGTAGTGAAGAAGGCATTAGTTGTATGGGGAAATTCTTCTTGTCATTTGGATGAAGATGAACATTCTGAGGATGCCTCTATGCGTGCAGTTAAAGAAAATGAAGAAATGTTTGACTCTATTTTTGCATTAATAGTTCATTCAGATGATGAAGAAGTTGTTGAAGAGGTAACTCTTATCGATCCCAAACAAAATCTGAATATTCTTTTTGTTAAAAAATTGAGAAAGCTAGTGAATGTGTTGATATATTCAATCAGTGAGTTGACCACTGAGAAATATATCTTGACCACTGATCTAGATGTTTTCCAAGATGGAAAGGTTTCTTTAGTCACCTAAACATATGAGTTGAATGAACATATGGGAGCTATAGAAATTGAAAATCTAGAACTGAAAGAAAAGAAAAAAGAAATGACTAAAGGAACTTCTCAAGGAAAGAATGATGTTAGTAGTCTGCAACTTGAGCTTGAAGGTAAGATACATACTGCTGCATTGAAGATTAATTTGTTTCTTGAAAGAAATTTGGCATTGGAGAGGGACATGGTTCGTGTAAAAGAGGAATTGAACAAACCCCTCAAACGGACCACATCCTCTAAGTTGCTTACAAACTTAACAAGTCAGGGAAATAAAAATAGAAGAGGGATGAGGTGTGTGAAGATAGACCCCCCATACAAACCCACAACAAATATGTCTCTGTCAATGACAACTTAATTTGTTTGCATTGTGGTCAAAATGGCCATCTTAAAAAAGATTGTCAAGTGTGGAAAAAACATGATGAAAGTTTTTCCACGTATTGCAAATAGAGAATCGGGCAAATGAGGATACCTGGTCTTGCTTATGGGGTCCAAGATAATAAAAAAGACACTTTACCCTACTTGACTCAAAAGTTTCTTATGCCCTTTATCTGCTTACTAGAACTCCGTCTTAAATAGGTTCCCAAGACTAATGAATAATTTTCATGCAAGTGAGAGGAGGTAGTAGCAGTCAGTGTTGGTTTATGGATAGTGGCTACTCAAAACACATGACTGGAAACACTGACAACTTCCTCTCTATCAAGGCACTTCAAGGTGGAGGTGTCTCATTCGAAAATAGCAAGAAGGGATACATTCTTGGTGTGAGAAAGATAGGCAAATATGTGGAACAATCCATTGAAGATGTGTACTATGTCAATGAGTTAAAATACAATATTCTAAGTGTTTCACTGATATGCAATAAAGGAAATGAAGTGAAGTTTTTTTCTGACAAATGTATGGTGACAAATTTGAATTCTCGAGAAGTGATGTTGACAGTAAAGAGGTGCAAGAACATGTATATTACTGATCTAAACACCACCTGTGGTGATTGCCTCACTTGTCTAAGCGCTCAAAGTGAAAATTCTGATCTATGGCACAAGAGATTGGGTCACATGAGTGCCTCTCTACTAAACAAACTTGTGTCAAAGGACCTAATTCGTGGTCTGCCAAAGTAAAAATTTGTAGATGACAAAGTTTGTAATCTATGGGTTAGAGGTAAGAAAACTAGATCATCATTTAAGCAGAAGAAACAAGTGAGTACTTCCAGACCCCTTGAGCTTATCCATAAAGACTTGTGTGGTCCAATTAAAATTCAAAGTAGAGGAAGGAAGAAGTAGATTGTTGTAATTGTACATGACTTCTCAAGGTTCACTTGCACTATGTTTCTAAGGTCCAAGGATGAAACCTATGATGTGCCGATGGTGTTTTCCAAGATAATTCAGACTAAGTTGAACTACAAGATTTCAGGAATCAAGTCAGATCATGTCATTGAATTTGAAAATGCCAAGGTTGAAAGCTTTTGTGATAAAAATGGGATTCATCACAACTTTTCAGCCCCATAACTCCTTAGAAAATGATGTAGTTGAAAGAAAAAATAGAACCTTAGTTGATATTTCCAAGACTATGCTAATATACTCTAGTCTTCCTAAAAGTTTCTAGACAGATGTTGTGAATACCGCATGTTATGTGACCAAAAGGTGCCTTATCAGGTAAATTTTCAAACAAGCTCCGTATGAGCTGCTCAACAACAGGAAGCCAAAATTGAGCTATCTAAGGATTTAAGATGAAAAAATCTTTATTATGAACAATGGGAAAGAAGATCTTGGAAAATTTGATCCCAAACGTGATGAAGGAGTATTTGTGGGGTATTCTTCCTCCAGCAAGGCTTAGCGGGTTTACAACAAAAGAACAATGTGCATTGAAGAAAGTGTTCATGTGATTTTTGATGAACCAAGAGGAGTTGAGAATTTGAAGAAGAGAGAGAACTCTGAGATTGAAGAAGTCCTTCAAATTCAGAGAGATAGCTTGAATAATGAACCTGATGAAAACCAACCTCCTCCTGAAAATTTCAATTTTGAAGAAGCAGATAAGGATGCTGAACCTAATAAAGAACTTGATCTGGAAGACAATGATGAACCTGATAAAAGACCTCGTCTGGTAGACAATGCTAAACAAAAAGATGCAGCTCAGACTGATAATGTGAAACAAGATGAAGATGATGAAGAAATTGATCAACCCTAGCAGTTAATAAGGTACATAGGATGGTAGTATAAATCATCTCATCCACTTGATAATCTAATTTATCCACTTGATTCAGGAATACATACTAGATCCAAATCTAGAAAACTGGTTTCATTTTGAGCCTTCATATCATCTATGATTCCTAAGAATATCAATGAGGCATTGATTGATGTTGATTGGGTGAACTCCATGAAAGAGGAACTTCATCAATTCGAAAGAAGCAAAGTATGACACTTGATTGCTCGGCCAGAACTATCATAGGGACCAGATGGGTTTATAGAAACAAGCCTGATGGGCAGGGATTCATTACCAGGAATAAATCCAGATTAATAGTTCAACAATTTAATCAGGAACAAGGCATTGACTATGATGAGAACTTTGCACATATGTCAATGATGGAGGTCATCAAGATACTCATTACCTTTGCAGCCTTCATGGGATTCAAATTGTATCAAATGGTTGTGAAAAGTGCCTTTTTGAATGGATACCTTAAAGAGGGGGTTTATGTCAAGCAACCACCAGGTTTTGAAGACTTCTATCATCCAGATCATGTGCTTAAGTTAGACAAAGCCCTATATGGATTGAAACAGGCTCGAAGAGTAAGGTATGAAAGACTTTTTAAGTTTATTCTGAAAAATACTTTCAAAAGAGGTAGAATAGACAACACTCTCTTTCTGATTTCAAAAGGAAATGATTTGCTGATCATTGAAGTCTATGTTGATGATATTATCTTTGGAGCAACTTTTGAGGTGATGTGTGAAGAATTTGCTGCAGTCATGGGCAGTGAGTTTGAAATGAGTATGATTGCAGATTTAAGTTTCTACTTGGGACTACAAATCAAGAAACTTCTAAGGGCACCTCTACCTGTCAAGAAAAATACATCAAAGAGTTATTGAAGAAATTTCATATGATATATGCCAAGCTTATTGATACTCCTATGGGGACAAACTCAAAGATGGATGTTGATGGACCTGGTCCAAGTGTGAATGAGACTATGTATAGAGGAATCAGTGGTTCATTGTTATATCTTACTACTAGAATACCTAGCTTCGTGTTCAGTATTGGGATGTGTGCAAGATTCCAAGTCCGTCCTAAGGAATCACATTTAAAAGCTGGTAAGACGTTTGTGAGATATATGAAGAACACATGGAATCTGGTTTTGTTTTATCCATCAGAAGATTCTTTGATCTGGTTGGATATGTTGATGTTGATTATGCCGGGTATCAGGTAGATAGAAAGAGCACCTCCGAGATAGCTCATTTAAATGGCTCCTCACTTATCTCCTGGGGAACTAAGAAGCATAACTCAATTGCTATTTCTACAACTGAGGCATAATATGTAGCAACTGCAACTTATTGTGCTCGATCAACTTCTATGGATCAAACATCAACTTGAGGATTTTTGAGTGGTTACTTAGATTATCCCTCTCTTGTGCAACAACACAAGGTCTCTAAATACAACTAAAAATCTTGTTCATCATAAAATGACTAAGCACATTGATGTGAGAAATCACTTTCCCGAGGGATAACGTGGAGAAGGGAAACATCAACATGCAATTCTGCAAGACTGAAGATCAAATAGCCGATATATTTAATTTACCAAAGCTCTGAGTAGGGATATTTTTTAGAAAAATAAATTGAAGATGGGGATGCTGAAACTTGATTGAGTTGATTCGGCCTTAACATTGCATTCAAACTCAAAGAAGGGACCCGATCCTTACTCGAAAGAGACAAGTGGGTCATTGAGAGTGGGTTTCTCTTTGACGAGTCACTTTGGCTGGCAATAGGTTTACTGCTTTAACTTTGTTGTGATTTCAAAATGGGGAATATTGTGTTGAAAGTCAAGGCAGGTTCAGTTCAGCTCCTGATATGGAACTGGTGATATGGGGAATGAAAGAAAGTTGAAGAGGCTAAGTATTAGTTTGTCATCATCAAAAGGGGGAAATTGTTTTTTTAATTTTTTTTTAGAAGTTTTGAAGATTAAATAAACTTTTGGACTTGATCCTAGATGAAACTAAGAGTTCCATATAGGAAAAACTACAACTGTCTAAAAGCTTGCATCTGCAAAAACCTGTTGTGGTTGGTGCGCGTCTCCCATAGTGCAACAGGCTCTAAGCTAATGGAATTGCTTTGTGTGTTTGTGCCTATCCTATAATATGTCTATTCTCCATCGGCACAACCAAGTTTTGCAATAGAGATTTGTTTCAAAAGCAAAAGTCTTTCTTTCGAAGGAATATTGCTCAAGACCAACAGAAGAACACGATAGAGTTATTATTGTTCTTAGTTGTTTCTAGAGTTTATATTTCAGTGTTTCATCTTGTAAGATCTATTCCTACGATATAAAGGAAGTATATCCATTTTGCTTTTCATATGAGAACACAACGAAGATTAGCTAGAGTTAGCTATGTTGGGTTCTTGAAGTCTAAATCAACTAGAGTGAGTTGGTTTAGTGGGCAATAGAGTTATTGCTTAGTTTTTGCTTGTAGTAGAGTTGCTACATTAAGGGGGAAGGTATGACAAAGTTTTAATTCCTAGGTTACAAGAGTATGCAATTTGAAGTTGTGCTCCTTTGATGATAATGCAATTTGGTTTTAAATCATGAGAGATAGGTTGTGGTTTTCTCCTCCCTTGAGCAAGGGGGGTTTCCACGTAAAACTTTTGTGTCTGTTTTACTTTGTGTCATTTACTTTCTGCACTCATATTCTGTCAAGGGACATGGTTCATTGACTATTAGTGGACGCATACATTCTATCAATAACAACAATATTAAAGTTTCTTTTACTAAATAACATGCCTCAAATTCTCAGTGACAATTTATGGAAATACACTTTATTTTTTGCCTCATTAAAAACTTTATCGGGAAAAACTCAATCACTGTTAAAACATTGCCAAGGAAAAAAGTGTCTTGTGTATTTTCACTTTTCTGTTCTTATAGCTGATTGAACCATCCAGCCCTGATGATGAAGTCCTACTGTTGGATGCATTGTTCTTATGAGCATGAATTAGAAAAATAACATATATAACTCTAAAGGCGAAGCTTTTTCAACAATAGTATCATTTTAAGTGATTGACGTTCTAATTGTTCTGTATCTCTATGTCGACTTCATCTTTGAGCCGGTATGAAAAATAAAGATGGTTTTAATGAGGTAGAGTTAATCCTAGATATTTAATTGAACTTTCTAGATTTTTGTAGAGTAATACTTTAAGTACCTATTGTATTTAAGAAATGTGTAGATGTTCTAGAGAATTAGATATCATATATATATGCCATATAACGTAACTTTTTATGGATATTTTCTTCTTTCAATTTTGACTTAACACTTTCCTACTTTTAGAATTTAGTATTATATATTAATAATATGATATAATAACTATTTATTATTTAATTAATTAGATATTTTATAATTTTTCATTTAGTGTAGAGGTAAAATTGTAATCCAACTTTGCACTTTTGATCTTCCACTTTCAATAATAATAATAATACATACAATGTACGTACGCACGCGTGCACGCACGCACGCACGCGCGCACACACACTATACTACCTTAAAAACATGAACTCCCTAACTTGATTGTTACATTACTATAATACCCCAACATAAAACACCCAATTCAGTATATCTTCTAATTTTATATTTTATTTATTTATTTGTTCTATACTATATTAAAAGATAACACATTTTCACATTGATGGGTAGTGCCTTCTCCGAAGGATTGTGACTTTTTTTTATAGAGTTGTGACATTTTTGAATGGTTATGATTATTCTAAAGGGTTATGACTTATCTCATAAGGCACGATAAACAACTTTTCATACTATCCTTTCTTTGCTATAAATAGATGTTTTTTTTTCACATTTTAATGCTACAAATTTTGTAAGCTTTTTATTCTTCTTCTTAAAATAAGGAAATTGTGAGGTGTTCAATTATGCAATTACAATATTTTTTTGGTCGGTAAATTAGATAGATCAACAAAAATTGATGCAACAAGGAGAATGGAATAACTCAACTTCAAACGAGAAGATTATCTAGATAATTAATGTGTACTCATTTTCAGTAGCAAAATATATTTTGCAACAACTTCTACATGACAAGAAGTTCAATGATTTTATGTTGCACATGGGAGTGTCAAAAATGAACCAAACATAGGTAACCCACCCAGAATTTTAAGGGTTGGGCTCAAGATAATTTGAATTGGGTTGAATCTCAATTCATTCAAGCCTAACCCATTTTAAGAGAAATTTCAATTGAGCCCAATTCAATATACAATTTCAACTCGTTTTAAAACTCTTTACTAAGATAAGTTCCTATATTTAAGGTATGCATTATTATCTATTTAGCATCTTTTAGAATTTATCTATCCATTTGTTTTTAAAAAAAAATAATAATCTTGAACTGAAAATCGAATTGTGATTATAAAAGTTAAATATCACTATGTTAAAATTATTGAGATTAATTGGGTCAAATTGGACGGGTCAAGACCCAACCCATTTTTTAGCCCATTTGAACCCAAAGTAAACTTGGGCGGGTCAAGACCCAACCTGATTTCTATTTCAACCCATTATAATATCTTCAATTTCAACCCAACTCGCTCATTTGACACCCCTAGCTGCACAAACTACAGCTTGGTGTTCAAGTTGTGAAATGTCTCAAACTGTTGAAGAAAAAATATTAGATCAATTTTTTTTTTGAAGAGTCCAAACTAGATTTAATACGTACTCCTCCGTTTTCAATTTATTTGTTGTGCTTTTCTTAATTCTGTTTTTAATAGAATGTTTTGTGTGTGTGTGTGGGGGTGGGGGTGGGGGTGGGGGGGGGGGATTCTTTAATTCTAAAACTTCATGTTAAATGTTTAAAACCACAAAGTTAAAAGACATTTTCGTATAATATACATATCCTAAAATTTAAAGTCTTCT
>JAJOOR010050381.1:0-10910 GCA_036250505.1 Solanum acaule | reverse complement strand
TATGTTATGTTTCCTACTCCTATGTTTTGAGACTTTAGCTTGCAATTGTATTTTGACTATGAGGGGAGCCGGTAGTATGTCATGGCCCCGTCCTATCTATGTATGTAGAGGTGTGCGTTGGACAAATATTTTGTAAATGAACTTGACTCTTGTTCTATGATGTCATTTTGAAATGGTTTGCCCTTAGTCCCTATTTCCCGTTAATTAATGTTGAATGTACTTCCGCGACTGATGAAGTGTGATGACAAGTTTGAGAGGCTTGTTTCGGGTTCCTCATTCGCCATGTCACGTCTAGGCCCTAGGCTTGGGTCGTGACACTAACATCTTTCAAACCTTTGAAACATAGATGAGATACTCCTTGACTAACCTTAGTTCATTATTCGTCTTGTTGTGGGAATGAGCGTTAACCGACATAGAGACCGTGTGAGCTATAATATGATCCCTCGGTGTCTCCCACACCAATAAGGTTTGTCCTACTTGCCAAGGTAAGGACCATGAATTTCTAACTTAAATGGATACACTAGCTAATCATCCTATGGGGGCACATAGTTTAAGGGATAAGGAAATTGCTACTAGAAACCCAACCTCTACTAATGATAGAGCTTTCATCTTAAGAGATTGCTTTTGGAAACCCGGCCTTTACTAACGCGAGAGCTTCCATATCATTATCCTCTCGGTGATAAGCACAACTCCCATGCAATAGTCATTTCTTACTTATTCTCATCATCCATTGAAGGGAATGTCATCTTTCCAATCCAAGCTAAGTCATAAGACATCCATAGAAAGGTACAACAAAGTATCCAATCCAAGATAGGTTTCATTAGGATAGCTCCTTATCTTTGACTCAATTTGGTGAGGAAACATTTTAACCTTAGAATTCATATTATGTGAGAAAACCATTTTCAATCATGTGTGCATGTGTTGATGAGAATATTCTTTCAACAACACAACAACAACATCATCATTAATACTTTATTCTCAAAGCATCCTTAAAACATTTGCATATGTTTCATAAGATCATGCATACACTCATACTTTGCCCTTTCAAGGTTCAAATCCTACTTTTAATCACCGCATCTAGAAATCAAGGATTGGATAGGGATTTATCATAAATTCATGTGATTGTATCACTTCATGCTTTAGTTCATAAAACTCTTTTCATAATCAATAACCCACATCATATGATCACAATTGGAAAATATGGGGGTTTACATGGGTTCAAAGGGGAAACATCATAAAATAATAGTAAATCATCAATTCATGCATATTAAAACAAAATTAAATCATTTATATCAATAATCAAGAGAACCCATGGTAATTGAATAAAACCCTAGCTAACTTGGGGAATTCTACTTTTAAAATAGGAGAATTTGGGAACTCCATGAATGAAAAGAATTCTTGGATAAAAATTATCATACCTCAAGTCCAAATGCTTATCATCAATGGATGAATTGAGACCTTGACTTGAAACCCTAGAGGAATCATTCTTCTTCATCAAGTTCTAGAGAGAGAATTATTTGGACAGAAGGTTTTGATATTCTTTTGTAGTTATGGAAAAATGAAGTTAATGGGTTGAATTTAGGGGTTAAAATGCTTATATAGGGGCCTTAGACATAAGAAAACTGATGTAGTATATGAGCTAATTAATTACGAAACGACTCAACTACTCTTTAAAATAAATGTCAGCAGCCCGTCAACGGACCACTAACGACTGATGAGTCCACGATTTGGACTCTTTTAGGGCCTTATTTTGATAGATTTAATGTCTTCAAATGCATAATTAGTCTCAATAACTGATGAAAATCCTTGAGTTTCAGGTAATTGGAGTTAGAGAGAAAGCATTGACACTATTAGGCAAAAAGGAATAAGGCATCTAAAAGGACGAAGAAAAGATGGCATGAGGATTGCCTAAACCATTAGGCGAGTTGCCAAAAGGCTACGGTCTCGCCTACTATTCCAGTGTGCCAAGCTCTATAGGAGAAAGTCGAGTCGGTGAGATAAAGGAGTAGTCAGCGAGTCGGCGAACGATTCTGTGATGCAGTACTCCATCGCCAACGTTACAGAACTTGAATTTGCTGAAGGTTAATGCAGAAAGGCGATGAACCAGACCAAAGGACGGATCGCCGAGTGGATCGGTAATCCCGACTAACTGTGCTGAATGGTCCTTCGCAGCATAGTTTTTGACAACTATAAATACTTGTTTAATTTTTTAGTTTAGCTGCAATCATTATCGAATTTGAGAAAATCAAACATTATTTTCAGTTGTTAGAACTTAGAGTTTTGGAGACATTGTTCCTTAGCTTTGAAGATTTCCATTTCTAAGAAATTGGAAGTGGGTCTTGAAGATTCTTCATCTTAGACGTGTGTAAAGATAATATCTATCGTACCCACTAGATGGAAACACTTTTCGGTATGGATTTCTATCTCTTTACTATGTTTAGCTAAAACCCTAATTCTTGGGGTGTGATTATGTGAATAAGGGTTGAATTTACTGCTGGGTATTGCTAATTGATAGTTAATTTGATGCTTAAAGGTGATTTCGCGTAGTAGTCGTGCTTGAATTTAATGGGTTTGTAGTTGCAAATACAATTTTAACTTCGTGTTTTTGGCTTGCTCTAGAGAGAGGTTTTAAAACCAAAACTACTGAATTGATAGTATGTAGTTGTTGGGTTGTCGTGGGTTAAGCTCGAGAGAGTGAATCCTAAACCGTATCCCACACATTCAGCTCGAGAGAGTGAATGGACTAAGGCGAAGGTTGTGCTTCATTGCCTCTAATTGGTGTTCAAGATAAACCAATTTGATACGGGTTAAATTGTTCGAGAGTAAAGTTAGCCCCACTAAAGTCTAGCTTAGTTACCAATTTGCAGCGATTTACTATAAATAGCATTTACCCAGTTGTTTATCTTAGCCCATAATCCTATCACATCCCAAGAATCCTGTCTCCATATTTGTATTTCTATATTATTTCCTGCTTCTAGTTGATAATTGACTGCAAAAACTCCTTTCATAATTGACACTTGTGTCACCCTTTAATTTGATATGTTTTTCTTTGTATATATCTTGAGCTATAATTGACTTGAGCAAAGCTCTTGCTTTTCTCTTGATTCTCGATTACAAACCACTCCCTTGGGACTCGACCCCAACTCACTAGTTCGGTTATATTCCTATTGAACAATCCTGGATGCTTAGTATTGGATGAAGCACCCGGATACGCTTAGTATTGGTTTTTTTCTGTTTCCTTGTTGGTCTTAGTCATGCCATCAAGGAGCTGGGCTACTGCTTCATAGGGTTGTTGAATCAAACCACCCGTAAAGAGTTGGTCAGCAGTACTTCTATTTTCAGGACCAAGACCCCTATAGAAGCATTGTAGTAGCACTTTATCAGGCATTCCATGAGTTGGGCATTGTTGCAGTATTTCTCTAAATCTCAGCCACATCTCATGGATAGTATCAACCCCTAATTTCTTGAACATTAGGAGGTTATCCCTAAGATTCAACAGTTTCAAAAAGGGATGATCTATTTGGTAGCCATTGTCACCATTCATACTCATTTTTCGTGCTGTAATACACAAACAAGCAAAACAAACCTAAAATCTAAGTAAGCAGAACTACAACTAACAAGAGCAAAATTCAACCTAAGTAAAAGTTCTCAATTAACACAACTCCCTGGGATGCTGCTAGAGATTTTGATGTTACCCCATCTTCCGCCACTGACATTCGGTGCATTGAGGCAGAGTATACTAAAGAGGAGGCTGACAGGAGGAGGGCAGCTCCAGTGGACACATCCCCAGTGGTGGACATTGAGTCAATACCTATAGAGGCATATTTGCCTACTCAGACCTCTGAGTCTCCAGGTACTTCTATCCCTTCCTCTTTTTCATAGGCTCTAGGCATCTCATCTTCCTCCCAGCCGACCAAGAGTACTCAGGTGATGACCCTGAGGATGGGGAATCTAGCCCATTAAGCTGATGTAAGGGTGACCCGATTAGAGCGATATGTCTCCTTGATGATTTGAGGCTGCCATTTTTGCTGCACTGACCCCCTTCGGACTTCTATTGACACTCTCACCACGAGAGTTAAGGCTTGTGAGAGCAAGCAGAGGGAGGAATCCAAGGTTACGACTTTGAAAGTCAAGGTAGCAGACTTGAGGAAGGACATAGACTATTTGATGTCTACCAACTTCACTTCATTACTGGAAGCTGCTGATGATGTAGAAGCCCCTGCTACTACAGAGATACCTCTAGCCACCACTATAGATGCACACAGGGATGATGCAGTAGTTGATGAGTCGGATGCTGAGACCAACGAGGAGTAGCTAGAGATACAGGAGGAGAACATTTATAGAGACTTGCCCGATCTTGAGGAGATGCCTATACAGTCAGTGATCCATACATCGCTGGATCACTGACAGATATATCTGTGGCAGCCTCTAGTTGAGCTGGTCCTTCTGAGGTGACTCCGAGCACTAATGCCCAAGTGTAGATTGTATCACCGGGCACTGATGCCTAGAGAGATGGAGCGACTGCGTAGACATGATCACTTCTTCACCTCCCTCTCTATCTTTTTTTATTTTGACTTGTGGATATTATATTTTTGTTTGCATTTGAGGGCAGATATTTTTATTTGTGCTACGGTGAGGCCCACTTTTTGTGTGACATTCGAAATTCTTGTTTGGTTATATATTTGGTCTTTGAGCTAAAACAAAATTGTGTTTTTACACTACTTTTGTGGATGCTTGAGCTTTTGGCTCCTTGCTTTTAATTATAAATGATTTTTGACCCTTCCAAAAAAATTTGTCACCTCTTGTATATGTTGAATATGGTTGTTCTCTTGCAAATTTGAGTACCAATTTTGATCAATACCGATGACTCAGATAGTGCTTATAATCAAACAAAAATGAATGTGTGGCTATGACGAGGCTAATTGAAGTTGCATAGACAATATGTGAACTCGTTGCGTCTCGTTGTGACTAGCCAAGTATCGAATTGAGTCTCTTGTGATGAACTATGCACACTAGTGGAAGTGTGAAGTCTTGTTTGACATTGGTGTCAATGCCTTGTGTGATGAGCTTAACGTGAACCATGTGTGATGACACCTAGAATTTACCCCGTTGGTCCAGTTGACTAAGTGATGCAATTTCTTGAGATGATCTTAGGCAACTTTAAAGAGTGCGAACCAATTTGAAATTATACCTCTTTTCTGGCCTACCTTGTCAGTATGTGAACTCCTTTTGAACATCCTTTGAGCCTTACCCTTTTCTTGGAAGAAACTTGATGAAATTCAGACCTTTCTTGACCCATTACCTATAATCATCATGATTTGTGGTTTGTTTGAATAGCCAACCTAGGCCAAAGTGGTGAAAAGAGAAGGTAAATCAAGAAAGTACAAGGAAGTCCCTTTTGCCCATATTTTGAGAAAAATGGAACCCCTTCATATTAAAAAAAATAGAGAGAAAAAGAAGAAAAGAATGAAAAAGAAAAAAGTTGTGGAATAAAGTTGTGAAATTACAAGGAAAAAGGGGTTTCCAACGCTCCATGGAAGATGAATAAGAGGTGACTCTTGAGCTTTAATGAAAATGATAAAGAGAAGGAATAAATGTGTTGTTCACATCACATTTCATTAGGATTTCAGCCTATAATCCTAAATGACCATTTCTTTACACTCAGCCCAATTACAAGCCTTGAAAAGACCTTTTTGATCTTAAATGAGCTGAAGCAAAAGTTGATTGAAAAATAAGGGCAAACCTATGGGTGAAATCATGTATTGTGTTTATCTTTGTGAGTGTGAGTGTTGATCTTGATTCCAGAACTTTAAATGATTGAACCATTGAGTGAATATGGAATCATTCTTTGTGTGAGGGCATCTGAATACCTTTGTTGAGCTTGAACTTGAATTTGAAGCAAGTATAGTGAGCTTGAGATTCTTTTGTAATGGTGAGTCACAACTTGAATCTTTGAGTGCACAATTGATCTATGCACGAGTAAGTTGTATTTTTGTGTGCATTCATGATTGAGTCTTGTGTAGCACTGTTTGATACATCATTTTTTAACTGCTAAACTTGAGTTTTACTTGAGGACAAGCAAAAGTTTAAGTTAGGGGTATTGATAAGTCCACGATTTGGACACTTTTAGGACCTTATTTTGGTAGATTTAGTGTCCTCAAATGCATAATTTGTCTCAATAATGGATGAAAATCCTTGAGTTTCAGGTAATTGGACTTAAAGACAAAGCATGGACACTATTGGGCAAAAAGGAACAAGGCAGCTGAAAGGACGAAGAAAACATGGCCTGAGGATCACTTAAACCATTAGGCGAGTCGCCGAAAGGCTATGGTCTTGCCTAATGTTCCAGTGTGCCAAACTCTGTAGGAGAAAATTGAGTCGGCGAGATAAAGGAGCAGCCGGCGAGCCACTGAACAATTCTGTGATATAGTACTCCATCGCCCAACGTTACAGAACTTGAATTTGCTGAAGGCCAATGCAGAATGGCAATGAACCAGACCAAAAGGGCGGATCGTCGAGTGGATCGGTGATCCCGACAAACTGCGTTGAGTGGTCCTTTGCAGCACACTTTTTGTCAACTATAAATACTTGTTTAAATATTTAGTTTAGATGCAATCAGTATCGAATTTGAGAATATCAAACATTATTTTTCAGCTTTTCGAACTTAGAATTTTGGAGACATTGTTCCTTAGCTTTGAAGATTTCCATTTATAAGCAATTGGAAGTGGGTCTTGAAGATTTTCATGTTAGACGTGTGTAAAGACAATATCTATCTTACCCACTTTATGGAAACACTTTTCGATATCGATTTCTATCTCTTTACTATGTCTAGCTAAAGCCTCAATTCTTGGAGTGTGATTATGTGAATATGGGTTGAATTTACTACTGGGTATTGCTAATTGATAGTTAATTTGATGTTTAAAGATGATTTCATTCAGTAGTTGTATTTGAATTTAATGGGGTTGTAGTTGCAAATACAATTTTAACTTCGTGTTTTTGGCGTGCTCGAGACAGAGGTTTTCAAACCAAAACTACTGAATCGATAGTCTGTGGTTATTGGGTTGTCGTGGGTTCAGCTCAAGAGAGCGAATCCTAAACCCTCTCCCACACATTTAGCTCAAGAGAGTGAATGGACTAGACTAAGGTGAAGGTTGTGCTTTATTGTTGTTTATCAGTGTTCGGGAGAAATCAACTTGATTCGGGGTAAATTGTTCGAGAGAAAACTTACCCCCACCAAAGTTTAGCTTAGTTACCAATTTACAGTGATTTACTATCAATAGCATTTACCCAGTTGTTTATCTTAGCCCATAATCCTATCACATCCCAAGAATCCCATCTCCATTCATATTTCTGTATTATTTGCTGCTTCTAGTTGATAATTGACTACAAAAACCCCTTTGATAATTGACACTTGTGTCACCCTTTAATTTGATATGTTTTTCTTCGTATATATCTTTAACTATAATTGACTTGAGCGAAGTTCTTGCTTTTCTCTTGATTCTCAATTACAAACCTCTCCCTTGGGCCTCGACCCCAACTCACTAGTTGGGTTATATTACTATTGAATGATCGTGGTCGCTTAGTATTGGAAGTAGCGCCTAGATACATCAAATCAATGACTGGCCGTGGTCATCACGATGGGCCGTCTTTCACGATCGTCGTTCGTGGTCAAAAACTATTTTTGGGCCTTCGACCCACGCTCCCCCAACCCAGACCATGGTTTAACCAACGGTTCATTGGTCTGGCAGTGGTTTCTAAGCCTACAGTAACTATTTTAGGGCAGCCATCCATGGACCACACTTACGGTCAGTGGTCCCATCCACCGGCCGTGGGTGGCCCTCGTGGCTGACACCTATAAAATTTCATGAAATGCTCCATGTTGCCCTTTTTCGGATACGGGGAGTTATAGAATGCATCTTCAAACATAGCCTAAGTCAACTGTAGTGGCCCCTCGGCCCTGTTCTTTTTCCACTGATCAAACCATATCCTAGCAATGCCTTTGGGTTGGTATGCAACCAACTCCACACGATTACTTAAACAACTTGCATAACCTCAAACACTTTCTAAAGTTCGTCGACAAAGTTCTTTGGATCTTCATTGAACTTTGACCCAGTGAACTCCAGGAGACTCATTCTTAGAATTTCTCAGACTGTGAATGCATCATTCCCATCTTGATGGTCGGCACCTTGGCGACCAACATGTACTGTCACCACTTGAGTAAACATTTGAATTGCAATCCTAAATTCAGCATTTGTGACATCTCCCTTAGGTAGTTGCACTTTTGGTGCATTGGGATCTTCATTACCTTGAGGATTCATAATTTTCGTAGTCGGACATCCTCAAACATCTCTTCGTAGAGGAATGATATGAAAAGATACGCGTAAGCCCAAATAAAAATGAATTTTCATAGAGTTGAAATCTATCGCACGCAAAAGAGTAAGAAAAAAGTGAAATGTTTCTTAAATAACGTAGCTTCCTAATTATAGATATAGTGCACTTCACACCAATAAAAAGGAATCTATAGACACAACTTCATAGACACCTAGGACTCTTGAACTCTTTGCTCTAATACCATATTGTCATGCCCCGAGTCTACAGTCTAGACGTGGTTGGCACTCAAGAACCATGTATGATCACCAAGCGAACCCTTGGCGTAGCTTACTATGGCTCATATGGCTATACATGATATGCGGAAGCTTAAACCGATGACCATTTAGAGAAGTTTTAAATACTGCCTTGAAATACTTAACAGAGGTCATAAGTTAAACAAACATATGAGAAACAAATGAAAACATCTAATTATATATGTCTACGAAGCTTCTATTAGTTCAAGATAGATGTCGGGATAAGACCCACGACACCTCAAATACTACTGAAATGGAAATGAACATATATTCTCCCGAAAGCAAGGAGGTATCACAAAATACTGTCTATGAGTGTAAGGTGATCTCAAGGAAACGACTGATGATGATCCTAGACACATGTATCTGCATCATAAGAGAGGCTAGTCGAATTACGTCAGTATATTGAATGTACGAGCATGTAATATAGTTGAGTAAAACAGAAACTTAACCAAAAGACTACAACAACTAAACTAAATAAATATGTGAACATGAAGCATAACCATTTGAACTTTACAATAAAATACGCAATAAAAGTAGTATGAAAATAATAGTATACTTTACTTGTGGGGATTTTCTCTAACTGACAACCATTACTATGAGCATAACAATGATACAATATTTTGCCCACATTGCAAGGGTTATTCTATACCTTGTCGGGGTATAGAATGATATTGTGACTATGAATCCATATAATAGTCATTCTCATAGGTAGTGAGAAATCGCATGAAGAATCAAATCCTATGTTAGCTATGTAGTTTTATGGGACTTATGAGTTATAAAAGACTCCAACCCAATTTGGTGCTCTATACTACTCCCAAAAATAATCAATCTGGATAGATGTGTGGGACAGAGGGCTCGTGGTATAACTTTCTGCTCAAGTCCCCCATTACAAAGAAGTGACTTTTTACTTTCTTGAAGTACTTTTCAAAACATTAGACGTACTTGCATCCTGAAAACAAGCACTTATGAACTTATCTTTCAAGCCCAAGATCGATATAGGTATATATATTTACAACTGAAAGTTCTTAAGTTTTTATGAAAATTGAACTTTTATACTCTCCTCTTAAATTTTCTTTAAATTTAATTTAATTGAAGATTAATACATATGATTAGGACATGTAGGATCTCTCAAGGATTAATGGAACCTTTAGGAGTTAATACAAAGAAGAGAACGTAGTCACGATTCAAGGGAACACGTCTGAAAATGAAGAACGAAAAGAAAAGGACTAGACGACCCTAGCGTACTAAGTGGCGCATGGTGCCAAGCCCTAAACTACAGACAGAAATTTTGGGTGCACTGTTGGCGCGGTGCGCAAAGCCTCAAACTACTGACCAGTAGTTCTGGCAATATGGTGGCACGCCGCCCCATCCCTGTACCCAGAAACGTGACGAATTTTTCTTCTCAATTTCAGATCCTAACTTATCTAGAATCGAGTGATTTCTTTAAAACTCTTTTTATTCCCAAACCCAATACGAATTCATCAAAATCTCATTAAATCTCTCTCAACAACCATAACTCATTCTCAAGATCCTCAACCCAAGAAACTCCAAACCTCCATTGTTAAAAGAATGAAATAAGAATCAATAACTACATCAAGAATCTCTCAACATAATGATTTCATGGAAGACTGCATGGATAAATTAGATGTATGGCGTGAGGACGAACAAGTCTTTCACTATAAAAAGCCTTATATACCTGGAAAGAATGATGTTCTTGGTGAAATCCATAAGTCTTGAAGAATGCTAGAACTTAGCCCTTTTTCTCCCCTTGAAACCTTGCTCTAAATCTCTAAGTGTTTAGGAACGTGAAAAAAGTAGTCTAAAACAGATTAGACCATTATTTGGGGTGTAACAAAGTTTTAGGCCTAGTGCGAAGAGGAAAAGACTTATATACCCTTTTCTAAAACGGATTTAATGCCTTAAATATAGAGGTTTCACTCAAACGACCATAACCTTATACTTCAAGCTCGAAATTTAGAAAACTTGGTGGCGTTGGAAAGAGGACTCATAGACCTTCGATTGGATAGCTCGTGGGCCAACTAATTCTTTATTTGCTAAAGGATATGTGATACACTAAAATTACATCTCCCTAAAGAAGTATAAGTGATCGTTATCAAGTAAACAACCCAACTTGTAGGTAGGGGTCGATCCCAAGAGGAATCTGGTTTAGACCTAAACTTAACTTACAATTATATTTGTTTGGTCAACATACTTCCAAGACAAGTAAGTAAAGGGAGGGGGGGGGGGGGATTTTGTGTAACAAATAACTGATTGTAGTTTAGAGAA